>JBBPFJ010000919.1:0-36690 GCA_037975025.1 Excoecaria agallocha
ATGCCGGCTTTTATTTCGTCGGCGAATTATTTTTTTTTATAATCATTTATTCTCTTAATACTTTTTGTTGATTAATTTATTTTGATAAATTAGTCACATCTTTATTTTTCTATTTTTTATGTAATTAGAAACTCTATGAATATCAATTATTATCTTATGCCTCGAACATGCATAATTTGACTTTTTTTATATCGGACTGTTCATTTCAAATACATAATTATGATTTTGCCATTATAATCATTAATTTTTATTTTTATCATATAATTTCTTCCGTTATTCATCTTTTATTCTTTATTTTACCATTTCGGGTAAAATTATATTTTAGTCCTTATACCATGGAAACTTTATCTTTTGACATAGATAGGTCTTCCAAATTACCATTTTGCCCTTATTACTATTTTTTACTTATTTTTACTCATAGTCACCCATTTTGGCAAAATTACCATTTTATTCTAAAACTTTTATTTTCTTTCATTTAAGTCCCTTTTTTCATTTAAAACTCATTTTATCTTTCCTTTATTTACGTATCAATTTATTTCCATCATTTCTATTTATTTATGAATTATTTACCAATAATTCATTATTCTTATTATTTTCACGACCCAATAATTATTTCGAAAAGTTCGTCGGTTGAATTTTTATTTCTTGTCATTGACATTAATTTAATTTCACATTAATTCATCATTTTTGTCATTTTTATACAATTATGCATTAAAAATTCAATTATTTTCATTGTACATATTCACATAAAAATTCCAATAAAATCCAAATCAATTCAATAAATTCCACTAAAATTTATTTATGTATTATTTATTAGTCATTGTCATTTTTCATCAAAATAATCACTTAATTCACTCTAAATCATAATTTTCATTCAATACATACACTATACATAATCTTAAAAATTCCCAAATTAATTTCAAATATTCTCTAAAAATTTATAGACATCAATTATCATGTCTATTATTAAATTAAGCTAACATACATTAATTTCATGCATTTTTCTCATTATTTCTTCACCTAGGTAATTCGGCCATCAACATTTTTCCACCTTAAAAATTTTCTTTCTTTCATTAAAGCCTTCATTTCATTTCCTCTCATACTTAATTTCATTTACCCTAACATAATTTCATTAATTAATAATTTTACATATTTTTATCTTAATTACATAATTAAGAAAAATTCATATTAATAGGGAAACTAAAGGATTTTGTAGTCACTTACCTTTTTCCAAGCTTAATCTTCCTTAAGTCTCACTTTTCTTCACTTGACACCAAGCCAAAACTCCATCCATCGACAAATGCATCCTTGGCCGAATTCTTTAGCCTTCCTAACCTCAATTTCTTGTCCTCAAATGAAAAATTCAAGCTTATAATTAGCTTATACACCTCAAAAACTATAAGAACACATCAAAAAACCAATTAAAATCACTTAAATTTTCAAGTTCCATCTTACCTCTTTTCTTTTTTTTACTTGATTTCTTGCCTTCCCTTGCTCAAATCACTTGCTTAAGGCCACTAGGGTGACCTAGAGAGAGAGAAATTCATCTTTTGTGTTGAGGTTTAAGAGAGATTTGGGGTAGAAGAAGAAGAAATCAAAGGGAGAGAGAAGAGGGAGGGAGAGTTGGAAAATTTGGAGAATTCTCAGATTTTCTAGCCTCTTATATCCTTCCTAATGGGCCCAAAAGTGGGATTAAATGGTGGGCTTAGCCCAATTTAAAATTAAGTCCCATTTATGCCTTCTTAAAGCCCAATTTAATTTCTCTCTTCCTCACTTCAAATTACTTCAATTTTGATTCCATCATTCTTAAAACATCAAAAATAGGTAGGACATAAATTTTTGGCTCAATCGAAGTCCGTTATCCTATCAGGAAGATGAATCACTGAGGGGAGCTTTGAGGCTCATCCTATGTCTACAATACTAGTAGAGGAACTAGAGTCAGAGAACCGATAGCTGGAAGTTCTTAAAAAACTTATTTTTACCCTTCCATCATCGTACTAAGTAATTTCCCTCAAATGAGTGTTTGGTTTAGATATTTCAGGAGATTTTGGTTTAGTTGCCCCTTCCAAAACCCATTCTTCAGGAAGATCAATATCTTTCCAAAGTATGGTTTTTGGAATAACATTATTTGCTTTGGATAAATCCGTTTGTAAAAATAAGGTTTCACCCCTTTTTTGTAATATTTTTTACAGATGTGAAAGTAGAAAATATTGCTTTATAATGTACTCTGTAAATAATAGCTATTGGAATTGATCCTTCTAGTAATTTTTAATGAAGAGTTTTAATCTATAAAACCAAAGATTTAAAAATGTTTGGATCTGCAAGAGATAATGAAATGTTTGGTGAGCATTCAAATGATATTTGTCTTTGGAAAAGACTTGACTTAACTGAGCTTATAATTCCATCTTTAAAATCTAAAAATCTTGCATTCCTCAAAACATAAAGAATTGAGGTTTTTAATCATTCTCTTGTTAGAGGTTTTATTCCTACTTGAACAAGACCTATATGAATGTATTCATATTTTTTGTCTATGTGTTTTTGTATAGTTTTTTGGAGTCCTTTGGTCTTGTTCAATTAGGAATAAAACCTTTAACAAGAGAATGACTAAACACCTTAATTCTTTGTGTTTTGAGGGATGCAAGATTTTTAGATTTTAAAGATGGAATTATAAGCTTAGTTGAGTCAAGTCTTTTCCAAGGACCAATCTCATTTGAATGCTCACCAAACATTTCGTTATCTCTTACAGATCCAAATATTTTAAAATCTTTGGTTTTACAGATTAAAACTCATAATTACAAAATGCTGAAAGGATCAATTCCAGTAGCTATTATTTACAGAGTACATTATAAAGCAATATTTTCTGCTTTTACATCTGTAAAAAATATTACAAAAAAGGGTGAAACCTTGTTTTTACAAACGGATTTATCTAGAGAAAATACTGTTATTCCAAAAACCCTGAAGAATGGGTTTTAGAAGGGGCAACTAAACCAAAATCTCCTGAAATATCTAAACCAAAGACTCATTTGAGGGAAATTACTCAGTACGATGATGAAAGGGTAAAAATAAGTTTTTCAAGAACTTTTAGCTATCGGTTCTCTTACTCTGGTTTCTCTACTTGTACTATAGACATAGGATGAGCCTCAAAGCTCCCCTCAGTGATTCATCTCCCTGATAGGGAAGAAAATTTTTCAAAACTAAGATTTTCTTGTTCAAGCATTCCAAGTGCATCTTTTTAAAACATTGATTATTCAACAACAATTCCTCATCAGGTTTACACTAGGCCACAGGTTTTAAACAACGAACCACATGTTTCACCACCTACTTCACCGTCTTTTTCAACAGTAACATAAAATGTTATAAATGAATTAAATGTTATTGAAAAAGAATTTGAAGTAGACAAAACATATTTAGATCAGGATTTCTGTTCAAAAGAAAATCTACAAAAAAGAACATGATTCTTTAAAAATTTTCTAAAAAAAAGAAAAGAAATTCAAGAAAAATATTATGAATTTGTTTTTGAAAATAAAACGTAAATTATGTTCTTTGATTGGTTTGAAATTTATACTTTGCAAGAAAAAATTTCATATCCATTCGAACAAAAAACTGTTAATCCTACAACTTCTAGGAGTAAGGATACAGAATGGGAAATGTCTGATGGTAGAAAAATAAAGTCAATACATCCGCCATAAAGATATATCAAAATAACACATTTAAACCAAACAGTAGAAGCTAGTCCTTATAAAACTCCGAATGAAAATATGGATAAGGATATTAAAAATATTATTCAACAGAATAATTTTACAAATACTCATCTTAGTACAATTGCAAAACAATTAACTAGGATAGAGGAGCACCAAAAAACGTTTGTAGTTTCCCTTGTTGAAGCCATAAAATCTAAGTTAAAAAACCCGATCTTTAAACCTTTTCAGGTATCCAAGACCAATCAAATATTATTTAAGGAGTGTAAATCAGAATTTACTCAAGCCTTGAAAGACCAGTTAAGTAGGATGTAGTTATCCTCTACTTTTACTCCCATGGTTGCACAGGATACCTTAGATAAATATAGAACGATTAGCATCTTAGATCAAGTTTCTGACTCTGAAGAAAGTCAAAAACAGGAGTTGTCCAGACTCCATTGGCCAAAAAGTTCACCTAGCCATGGTAACTGTTCCAGACTTAGGTATAGAAAATAGACCAAACATATTATCTCAGTCCAAGTTCAATGCCTTTACTATCTATGAATGGAACATAGATGGTATGTCTGAGTATAATATCTTTAGTCTTCTACAATAGATGATCATGGTATTTAATGCATATAAAACCCAAATAAATACCCCTGATAGAGCCATAGCTGAACTCTTAATAGCGAATTTTTTAGGTCAGTTAAAAGGCTGGTGGGATTTTCATCTTACCCGGCAACAATAGTTTGAACTATTAGGTGCTATTCAAACAACAGAGAAAGGAACTCCCATCCTCGATGAGTTAGGAAACCCTATTCCAGATGCAGTCGCAACACTAATTCATACAATTAGTTTGCACTTCATAGGAGATCCATCTCATTTAAAAGATAAAAACGCAGAACTGCTTTCAAACCTTAGGTGTAAAAAGCTTTTTGAATTTCAAAATTATAAAAATATATTTATAACTAGGGTAATCCTTATAGAAGATTCCAATCAACCATTTTGGAAAGAAAAATTTTTAGCAAGATAACCAACTATCCAAGGAGAAAAGGTTAGAAATAAAATTAAAGAAACGTTTGGAATTAATCAAATCCCATATAATCATTTGACTTATGGAGAATTGGTTAGTTTCACTCAAAAGGAAGGATTAAAAATCTATCAAGATTTAAAACTTCAACAGAATCTAAAAATAGAAATAAAGAAGACAAATAGGAATTAGGATCGTTTTGTAAACAGTTCAAAATTCCTACAGGAAATCAGACAAAAGATTATGGAGGATCCTACTCAAAATCCCACAATAAATTGCACAAAAAATCTCGAAAAAGATTTTCCCAAAAACCAAATAGAGAAAACTTCTATAGGAAATCTAAACCTAGAAAAACCTATAGAAAACAAAATCAAATTAAAAAATCTTTTAAGAAATATGATAAAAAACAAGTTGTTTGCTACAAATGTAATCAACCTGAACATATTTTGAGATACTGTAGAATAAATAAAAGACTTCATGAATTACAATTAGAAGATGAAATAAAGCAATAAATTTCATTACTTCTAGTTGAAACCTCAGAAGAAGAAACTCAAACAGATTTATTTGAAGAATATAATTCTACTGAATTTGATGATTTAGCAACATCTAGTGCAACAAAAAATGATTCTGATTTGGAATCACATAAATCTATTAATGTTTTAACAAAAGATCATGAGTTAATGCTTGATATCGTAAAACAAATAGAAGATAAAAAACTTCAAAAGGAAATTATAGAGAAACTCTTAAAATCTTTTGAAGGAAAGATACCTAAATCCCCCGCCTTCCAACTCAGCCTTAGTTAAAACAAACCACTACGATTTGAAAAAAATCTTAAGAGCAAAATCTCAGAAAAAACCTTATGTTACTATCCAATCACTTCAAGAAGAAATTGGAATAGTAAATCAAGACTTGAAAATTCTCAAACAAAAACAACAATTTGACTCTGATCTTCTTTAACAGTTAATTTCAAAATATGTTGAACAAAATGAAACTGAAGATCACTCTTCCGAAGCAGAAGAAGAAGATTTTGAAAATACAAGAAAAGAAATTGAAAACCTGGAAAAAATTTCAGAAGACTTCTTGTTTGTTTTAAAAACTATTACTAGCCAAAAATATCTGATTAAAATAACATTTGTATTTTCAGATAATTTTCAAATTGAAACGATTGCTTTTTTTTTATACCGGTGCAGATTTAAATTGCTCAAAAAGTGGTATTGTTCCAAAAATATTTGCTAAAGAAACAAATGAAAAACTTTTTGCAGCAAATAACTCAAAAATGATCATTAAAAGCAAAATTGAAGCCACAATAAAAAATGGTTTAGTTTCAATTAAAACTCCTTTAGTTTTGTTAGAAAATATAAATCATAGTGTCGTTCTAAGGACTCAATTTATCAATATTATAACTCCCTATTCTATAAACTATGATAGTATCTCTTTTAAAGCCAAAGGAAATAAAATTATTTTCCCTTTTATTGAAAAACCCAGAACAAGGAATTTAAATCTTTTAAAGGCTTGTTCTATTTACAAAAATGAATTAAATCTTTTAATTCAAGGAAAACAGAAACATCGTCAATTTTAAAAACATTATGTTTTATTCTCTAGAATTCAGAAGAATTTGGAGACTAAATTCATTCAACAAAAAATTCAGGATTTTAGGAATAAAATTGAAAAAAGAAATTTGTTCAGATTTACCAAATGCTTGTTGGGAAAGAAAAAAACATATGGCATTTTTACCATATGTGTCACACCCTTCACGGAACAGTTCTTTTCGATACGAAACTTAGCCGAAAACGGTAATTTTTTTTTAAACTTCAAACACTATCAACAACTTTGATATACTTTAATATTACTATTCAATTTACAAAATTTTGACAGCACGACGGCTAAGACTTACTAGCCTCCTAAAAAATTCAAACAATACACAGCCTCCAAGAGGCACAATGATTTATCATATTCAACAAATATTTAATATTCCAAAAATTGCATACCAATTATAATCATTTACTGACATAACAAAAATCACTACTAATAAAGTAATAATCCGAAATACAGTCAAGTTGTACCATCCTTAGATGAGTATATACATGCCAAAAATACTTAAAAGTCTAGACAATACTTTTCTTCAAGATTCACTCCGGTGTGTACTATGCTCCGACTAATCTTCAGAACCTGCATGCAGTAAACACTACGTGCTGAGCATTAAATATGCCCAGTGGTGACTACTAATCCAAGAATTTCCCAAGAATAAGCATAATTTCGTAATTTATGCTACTGTTATTCTTATTTTATTAAGCATTTTCTTATATTTCAATTATCATTATTCATTTTATTAATTCATATTTTGATAACCATTGTTCTTTTGTTTCTAAACTTTTAACTTTACTTTGTAGTAATTTCTTAGGTAGATCGATATCAGATTTACTTTTACCTTTACATTAATGTTTACTAAAACTTTTTTTTTTTTACTTTTTATCAGTACTTTTACTTTATCTTCTAGCCATAGCAATTTAATTATCATTTCATTTAGCGACGTGTATTGGTACTCGTGTCTTTACTAGTACCAAAATAAACTACTTTTAATTTTTGATTTACTGTTCAATTATTTGATCTGTATTCCAATTACACTTCTCGCTATTTATTCTTTTATTTTTATTTTAACTTTTAATTAATAAATACATTACTATTTAAATGCTTTTAAGCTTTATTGCAAAGTGATATAGCTATTTCGGGACACTTTGCAATCAAAATTTTTTTCCTTCTTTTATACGTTTACTTATGTTAAAATATTTGTTTTAAAACTCATGCCTTTTACTCTTCATTTATCTTTCCTTTTTTGAAAATACCTTACTTAAACATTAAGTTTCACTTAATGTCATCACTATCACCTTTTTAACTTTAAATAGAAAATTAATATTATTTTTTTCCAAGCTTGTCACTTTTTCACAATGATATTTGGTACAAGATCAATTAATTAAATTCATTTTTCTCATGTAAAACAAAATACATTTTAAATCCCTTTTTCATTATAAAAGTTTAACTAAACATTGATTTAATATTTTATTCTTATACAACCTTTCTTTTTCTTTTCCTATTACTTACATTTTTCAGAAACCTTTACATATTTATTTCAACTTTACATTTTCTTTCAAACGAAATATTTTTCATTATAACTTTTTATATTCAATTCAATTAAACAGTATTTATTTATTCATTTCGATGTGCCCCTAGTGCAATATAACAGGTTTCTCACAAAGGATACTCGGGACTGGACCCGAAGGTCCCACTAAACAGATAGAGAAATGATCTCAAAAGATCAAGTCTCACAGAGCAGAAACAGATACACTTTCACTTTCACTAAAGCTATGCAGATCAAAGATCCCACCTATAGCTAAGCAAGTCGCCATGACTTGCACCGCGGTACAGAAGTGTCCCTATGGCTAGCCAATTATATCCAAAATAAGAATTATAATACCTGTCTATCGCTAAAGAGCAAACATAATTAGTCACATTTGTAAACGTTTTTTAATATTTAAAATCTTTAATTTCTTTTTTTTTATTCTTTTTGTATAATTCATTACGAATCATTTTTAATACTTTAGGCTTGACGTTTTTACAATTTTTTTTCCTTTTTTAATCCAATTTTTCAATTATTCGACATGCCGGCTTTATTTCGTCGGCGAATTTTTTTTATAATCATTTACTCTTTTAATACTTTTTATAGACTAATTTATTTTGATAAATTAGTCACATCTTTATTTTCTACTTTTTATGCAATTAGGAACTCTATTAATATCATTTATTATCTTCTGCCTCTAAAATGTATAACTTGACTTTTTCTATCGAATTATTCATTTCAAATATATAATTACGATTTTGCCATTATAATCATTTATTTTCATTTTTATTATATAATTGTTTCCATTATTCATCTTTTATTCTTATTTTACCATTTTCGGATAAAATTACACTTTAGTCCCCATATCATGGAAATTTTATCTTTTGACATGGTTAGGTCTTCGAAATTACCATTTTGCCCTTGTTAACTATTTCTTACTTATTTTTATTCATTAGTCACCCACTTTGGCAAAATTATCATTTTGCCCCAAAACTTTTATTTTCTTTTATTTTAGTCCTTTTTTTCATTTAAAACTTCATTTTATCTTTCTTTATTCACTTATCGATTTATTTCCATCATTTTCATTCATTTCATGAATTATTTACCGATAATTCATTATTCTTGTTATTTTCACAACTTAATAATTATTTCGAAAAATTCATTGGTTGACTTTTTATTTCTTATCATTGACATTAATTTAATTTCATGTTAATTCATCACTTTTGTTATTTTTATACAATTATGCATTAAAAATTCAATTATTTTCATTGTACATATTCACATACAAATTCCAATAAAATCTCAATCAATTTAATAAATTCCAATAAAAATTATTTATGTATTATTCATTATTTAGCATCATTTTTCACTAAAATAATCAATTATTTCCCACTATTTCACTATTTTCACTATAAAAATAATCAATACATAGGCTTTAAAATTTCAAAATAAATTCCAATAATTCACTAAAATTTTATGGGCACCATATATCATCTCTACACTTAATTTAGGCTAACATATATTATTTTCATCATCAATTAACAACTTTACCCATTTTTAACCAAATTACATAAATGAAATTAATTCACAATAAAAGGGAAATCAAAGGATTTTGTAGTCACTTACAAATTTTTCATGCTTATGAGTGCCTAAACTTTATTTTTCTTGCTTTTAGCCATGACAACTCTTTTCTCTTCACTTTTCACCCTTGATTTTCCTTACTTCCTTTGCTTCAATCAAAGATTAGAGGCTATATATTTGAACTATAGAGATGAAATTTCACTTCAAATGTTAGGATTACATGAGATTTTAATTGAAAAATTGAAGAAATAAGAGATAATCTTTTGGGATGGTGGTTCGGCCACCAAATGAAAGGGAAGAGAGAGCTGGAAAAATCTGGAGAAATCTCAGATTTTCCAGCCTCTTATACTTTCCTTAATGGGCCTAAAGAATGGCCTTTGTCCAAATTAATTAAAAGGCCTTTTTAGGCCTTTTTAAAGTCCAATCCAATTTATCTCTCTTACTTACTTCAAAAATAATTACATCATCTTTATCACCTCAAAAATAGGTAATATAAAAATTTATGGCTCAATCGGAGTCCGTTATCGGTCCAATTGAAACTTATCGGTCTGATTCGACAACAGCCAGTGTCACCGAAAAATTTTATTCTCATCACTAAAATATTCTACATATAATTTTAGGCTTAACTGAAAATTTTTGCAATTTTTGAGGATCATTTACTCTTTCTAAAGCCCTGGTCAAATTATAGTTGATCGGTTACTATTTAAACCGAAATTATTATTTTTCTCTTACTTATAGGGGTCAAATATCCTTAAAAATACTTTTTAAATTCTCAAAATATATTCAATAGACTTCATGAATATTTTTGAGTCATTCGGAGATTATTTTTCGATCTAATGTATCTTTACTAGTCCGATATTTCAATTTCCAAAGTTACCGTAACATTAATTTTTTATTACCATATAATTCTACATCACATTTAATGTAGATCTAAAAAATATGGTAATTTTTAAAGATCATTTGTTATTTTTAAAGTCTCAGATAAGCTCTCAATTAACACAAGCATCCTTTTAATTGGAACCTTGACTTTTTCCTTATTTTTGACTTTTAATGGTCCATTTGATCTCATTTTCAGTCCAAATTATATCTTTAGACTCCAGCTAACTTGCTCTTTCCAATGGTTTAATAAAATATTTTTTGACTTTGGAAGATACTATTCACCTCGGTATCACTATTCACTTTCGGAAAAAGTACTATTCACAGCTGACCCGGTATTGAGGCCATTACAATATGAAAATGATTTTTTGAAAAAATTAATCCCAATAAAAGCTAGATCAATTCAAATGAATCACGAACTCAGAAATCACTATAAAAATGAGATTCATGAATTACTTTCTAAAAAATTAATTGTAAAATCTAGGTCCCCTTGGAGTTATGCCAATTTCTATGTCAATAAAAATTTATAAATAGAAAGAGGTACACCTAGACTTGTGATCAATTACAAACCTTTAAATAAGGCTTTAAAATGGATTCGATATCCGATTCCAAATAAAAAAGATCACTTACAAGATTTACATTCTGCCTTAGTCTTTTCAAAATTTGATTTAAAATAAGGATTTTGGCAAATCGAAATTGAACTAAAAGATCGTCATAAAATGGCTTTCACTGTTCCCTTCGGACAATATAAATGGACAGTCATGCCATTTAGATTAAAAAATGCTCCCTCAGAATTTCAAAGAATAATGAACAATATTTCGCACCTTATTCAAAACTCTGCATATTGTATATAAATGATATTTTAATTTTTTCAAACTCTTTGGAACAACTTTTCAAAGATTTAAAAACTTTCTTCATGGCAGCAAGAAGGAATGGCTTAGTAGTTTCTAAATCAAAAATCTCTCTTTTCCAAACAAAATTTTGTTTCTTAGGTCATTATATTACCTAAGGAACAATTATTTCAATCGAGAGATCTTTAATTTTTGCAGAAAAATTTCCTGATAAAATTTTGGACAAAACCCAACTCCAAATATTTTTAGGTATTTTAAATTGTATTTTAGATTTATGTCCAAACATTAACCTCCTTGCAAAACCCTTGCATGATAGGTTAAAGAAAAATCCAATGCCTTGATCTGATGAACACACTAGGGTAGTTCAACAAATCAAAAAACAGGTAAAAGAAATCCCATGTTTGCATCTTGCTGACCTTTCAACATTTAAAATCGTAGAAACAAATGCTTTAGACATAGGATATGGGGCAATACTAAAACAAAAAGTCAATGGCAAAGAATGCATTGTCCAATATGCATCTGTACACTGGAATGACTGCCAGAAGAATTATCCAACCATTAAAAAAGAAATTCTTTCGATTGTCATGCGCATTAAAAAATTTCAAAGTGATTTACTTAATCAAAAGTTTTTACTTCGCATTGATTGTAAATCTGTTAAAGAAATTTTACAAAAAGATGTTCAAAATATTGAATCAAAATAGATTTTTACCAGATGGCAAGCAATTCTTAGTATTTTTGACTTTGAAATTGAATTTATTTGAGGAGATAAAAACTCAATTCCAGATTATCTAACCAGAGAGTTCCTTCAAAATAAGTCTTGAGTGAACCCACAAAGGACCAAAAAATCAAAAAATGAAAAAGAGTTCCAAAAGGACCAAGATGAAAAAGAAACAAAACCAGCAATCTCTACTGTTGTTCCAATAAAATCTTGGGCCTAAGTGGTCGAAAAAGATGAAGAAAAGGCCAAACAATAAGCCCATACAATCCAAAATTGGATCCTAACTATTCAAAAGGATCAAGAACTAAAATTTTAGTTCCAAAATGCCCTAAAAGATGAAGAAGCCTTAAAACCCCAAAAGGAGAAAAGGCTTCAAGCACTATAGGCTTTCTCATAAATAGAGGCCTTAAAAGAAAAAATTTTAGAAAAATAGGCCTTCATAGGTAAAAATATAAACTCTGTTGCAAAAACCGAGAAAGGAAAGTCTTCAACTCCAAAAACCCTTTCTTAAAGTTCTTTAAAAACATTAAAGGAATCATCTTGCAATAAAATTATTATTTCAAAAAACTCTTGTGAAGAAATCATTTCAAAACCCTTGAAAGAGGAATTTTCACAAATAGTTTTATCTCTAAATGATTCTAAATTAGTTTTGTCTCAATCAAAACTACCAAAAGCAGAATATTTTGTAAAATCTAAATTTCAATATATATGGACTATTGAGGATGGTTTTCATTTTCAAAATCCTCAACAGGCCATATCTCAAAATTTTCCAAAAGGCTGGTATTTTAAACCTTGGAATTTAACAAAATCCCAGTCTTATTACTTGACAATTTTGGAAGCTACAGGTTCTGTAACGGTTACTCATAACCCTAAAAGTAGCCCTGAAATCCTTTATTCCACAGTCAAAATCCATAAAATCTTTTCTCCACTTGAATGGGGATCGACTTTTCATACCCCTAAACACTTTCCAGTTAACTTCCAAACAACCCTAAATCACTGTAGGACATACACTTACTGGGATTACCAATAAGCCTAGTATAATGCATTCCTACTTCAAAACTAAAAATTTAGCCACACATGGCTATTTTTCTTCCTAAACATAGACCCCTCAAAAATTCCATTTTGGTTCAACTATTGGTGGAAATTATAATGAGCCTCTCCTGAAATCTTAAAATCTTCAGTCCAAAAAGACTATTAACTGTACAAAAATACCTATAAACCTTCAAACAGGGAAAGACAATTTCATCCCTTGATATTTTTTGTCATAAAATTCAATTGCCATGGATAACAGCATGGTATTTAGACTATCAACAAAAGGAGGCCCAAACAGCATTGGTCCAAAGATTCCAAATTCGCTAGTGGACTAAGTTTGTTGTCCCAGACAGCATCAAAAACCATAGTATCATGAAATGGCTCCAAGCACAAGGACTCACTAAACTAGGCTAAAAAATCTCTCAATTCTTAGCCCAGAAGTCCTTTGCACAAATCCAATTGGCAGCAGCAAAAACTAAGGAAGAATGCTTTCAGATTATGGCCCAGCTTCTCCAAAGTGAGGGCTCATCTTCAAAAGCTTCCTCAATTCTTTTAAAAGCCTCATCTTCAGATTCTGAGCCCATTATCGACTTAGGAGATGATAATGAAGACGATTGTTTTGGTATTTTCCCTCCACCTTATTGGACCTTTATTTTAATATGGATTCATTTTAAGATCCATACTCTATAAACAGGCTTGGCCCAAATCCTAAATAGGGCCCATAAAAAAGTAAAAGTTCAAAGAAAAAGAAAATGATTAGATTCTTTTCTTATCTTCGATAGATATCTGCTCTCCATATGTAGTGTCTCCACCAACTCCAAAATGGGTCAAAAGGCTACTTCACGGATATCAATAAGTGGGTCCCAGCGCCCACTAATTGATGAAAGTAGTTACATCCAGCTGTAGTGGGTCCAAGCTCCCACTAATTAAGGCTAAACAAATGGAGATTTTCTTCTATAAAAGGGACTCTCCATCTCCATACAAGGCAGACTCTTCTTTAGGCATAAAACCCTTTCAAGCTTATAATACTAGGAAGCTCATATGCTGAGCACACCTGTAATCTTTTGAAAGCTTAGAGTATTATCTCCAAAAATAAACTTGTAAATTTTATTTTTGTTTTCAGAAAATGTAAGTATTCTCACGTGTTGAGCTTTACTTTCTTGTAATTTATTTTCATTTATGAAATTATATTTTTCATATTTGTGTTCAAGTGTTGTTGCATTCATAAGTATGCTCTGCACCTGCAGCTTATGCTGATCTTATGCATCAGAAACTCTGCTTGCATAATGCTTGTGATGCATTAAACAAGGTATATAGGCTGGAATATATAGCCCCCTCTTCGAGAGCTATACTGAATAGTATAGTGGGTTGTTACGCCACGTATCTTACATTTTCTATATTCATGTTCATAGATCTTTAATAAATATCCCTTGAGATCCTAAGTGTCCTTTGGTATCAGAGCCTAGAGGGTGGTAGATCTATACAGTAACTTGTTTATATTTTTAAAATTAATTACTTTATACAAATATTTTTGAAATATTATCTGGGTAAAGGTTAGTTGCAGGGTAGTAAGTCCCGTATTAGCCGACGGATAGGCGTTTAGGGCTATAAATCTATTGTAAGGTTATCCAGCTGAGAAATAAAAAATATTTTCAAAAAAGAATTAATTTATAAAATATGGATAATTTATTTTGTGGAACTACTTCTTTATCTAGTTCGTCTACCTCAAACTCTTTGGATCTAGGATCACAAAGATCAAACATTGTAAACAGTGAAGAAATCACCATTGAAGATTTTCAAAAATCAATAAACAACTGGAAAATTCCAAAAATAAAATGGGATCAAGTTTGTGAGAACAGTCTTTTTCAAAAACTCATAAAAATTGATTTTATTATTAAAACAGAAGAACGAGGAGTTCAAATCTCAAAACCATTTGAAACTATTAATCTTCTCTCTCAAAAGACTCTACAAAAACACATAGACAGAAAATATGAATACATTCATATGGGCCTTGTTCAAGTAGGAATAAAATGTCTAACAAGAGAAGGATTAAACACCTCAATTCTTTGTATTTTGAGGAATGCAAGATTTTTAGATTTTAAAGATTGAATTGTAAGCTCAGTTGAGTCAAGTCTTTTCCAAGGATCAATCTCATTTGAATGCTCACCAAACATTTCCTTATCTCTTGTAGATCCAAACATTTTGAAATCTTTGATTTTACAGATTAAAACTCATAATTACAAAATGCTGGAAGGATCAATTCCAATAGCTATTACTTATAGAGTACATTATAAAGCAATATTTTCTGCTTTTACATCTGTAAAAAATTATTACAAAAAAGGGTGAAACCTTATTTTTACAAACGGATTTATCTAGAGCAAATACTATTATTCCAAAAATCATACTTTGGAAAGATATTGATCTTCCTGAAGAATGGATTTTAGAAGGGGTAACTAAACTAAAATCTCCTGAAATATCTAAACCAAACACTCATTTGAGGGAAATTACTTAGTACGATAATGGAAGGGTAAAAATAAGTTTTTCAAGAACTTCCAGCTGTTGGTTCTCTGACTTTGGTTCCTCTACTAGTACTGTAGACATAGGATGAGCCTTAAAGCTCCCCTCAGTGATTCATCTCCCTGATAGGAAAGAAAATTTTTCAAAACCAAGATTTTCTTGTTCAAGCATTCCAAGTGCATCTTTTCAAAATATTGATTATTCAACAACAGTTCCTCATCAAGTTTACACTAGGCCACAGATTTTAAACGAGGAACCACAACATGTTTCACCACCTACTTCACCGTCTTTTTCAGCAGTAACAAAAAATGTTATAAATGAATTAAATGTTATTGAAAAAGAATTTGAAGTAGACAAAACATATTTACATAAGGATTTCTATTCAAAAGAAAATCTAGAAAAAAAGAACATGTTTTTTTTTAAAATTTCTAGAAAAAAGAAAAGAAATTCAAGAAAAATATTATAAATTTGTTTTTGAAAATAAAACTCAAATTAATTAGTTTGAAATTTATTCTTTGCAAGAAAAAATTTCATATCCATTCCAACAAAAAATTGTTAATCCTATAACTTCTAGGAGTAAAGATACAGAGTGGGAAATGTCTGATGGTAGAAAAATATAGTCAACACATCCGCCATTAAGACATATAAAAATAACGCATTTAAACCAAACAGTAGAAGCTAGTCCTCATAAAACTCCTAATGAAAATACGAATAAGGATATTAAAAACATTATTCAACAGAATAATTTTACAAATACTCGTCTTAGTATAATTGTAAAACAATTAACTAGGATAGAGGAGCACCAAAAAACTTCTGTAGTTTTCTCTGTTGAAGCCACAAAATCTAAGTTAAAAAACCCAGTCTTTAAACCTTTTCAGGTATCCAAGACTAGTCAAAAATTATTTAAGGAGGGTAAATCAGAATTTACTCAAGTCTTGAAAGACTAGTTAAGTAGGATAGAGTCATCCTCTACTTCTACTCCCATGGTTGCACAGGACACCTTAGATAAAAATAGAATGGTCAGCATCTTAGATCAAGTTTCTGACTTTGAAAAAAGTCAAAAATAGGAGTTATCCAGACTTCATTGGCCAAGAAGTTGACCTTAACCCTGGGCCATGGTAATTACTCCAGACTTAGGTATAGAAAATAGACCAAACATATTATCTCAGTCCAAGTTCAATGCCTCTACTGTCTATGAATGAAACATAAATGGTGTGTCTAAGTATAATATCCTTAGTCTTCTACAATAGATGACCATGGCATCTAATGCATATAAAACCCAAACAAATACCCATGATAGAGCCATAGCTGAACTCTTAATAGCGAGTTTTTCATGTCAATTAAAAGGCTAGTGGGATTTTCATCTTACCTAGCAACAACAATTAGAAATATTAGGTGCTATTCAAACAACAGAGGAAGGAACTCCCATCCTCGATGAGTTAGGAAACCCTATTCCAGACGTAGTCGCAACACTAATTCATACAATTAGTTTGCACTTTATAGGAGATCCATATCATTTAAAAGATAAAAACGCAGAACTGCTTTCAAACCTTAGGTGTAAAAAGCTTTTTGAATTTCCAAATTATAAAAATACATACTTAGGTGTAAAAACCTTAGTGGACCTTTATTTTAATGTGGATTCATTTTAAGATCCATACTCTGTAAACAAGCTTGGTCCAAAGCCTAAACAGGCTTATAAAAAAAGTACA
Source organism: Excoecaria agallocha (assembly GCA_037975025.1). Lineage (NCBI taxonomy): Eukaryota > Viridiplantae > Streptophyta > Magnoliopsida > Malpighiales > Euphorbiaceae > Excoecaria > Excoecaria agallocha. The sequence goes on from JBBPFJ010000919.1 coordinate 17,107, forward strand.
AGTAAAAGGTGAAAGAAAAAGAAAATGATTAGATTCTTTTTTTATCTTTGACAGATATCTACTCCCCATATGCAGTGTCTCCACTAACTCCAAAATGGGTCAAAAGGCTACTTCATAGATATCAATAAGTAGGTCCAAGCTCTCAGTAATTGATGAAAGTAGTTACATCCAGCTGTAATGGGTCCAAGCTCCCACTAATTGAGGCTAAACAAATGGAGATTTTCTTCTATAAAAGGGACTCTCCATCTCCATACAAGGTAGACTCTTCTTTAGGCATAAAACCCTCTTAAGCATAGAATACTAAGAAGCTCATGTGCTGAGCACACTTGTAATCTTTTGAAAGGTTAGACTATTATCTCCAAAAAAAAATTTTTAAATTTTATTTTTGTTTTCTGAAAACGTAAGTATGCTCATGTATTGAGCTTTACTTTCTTGCAATTTATTTTCATTTATAAAATTATATTTTTCATATTTGTGTTCAAGTGTTACTGCATTCATAAGTTTGCTCTCCACCTGCGGCTTATGCTAATCTTGTGCATCAGAAACTCTGCTTGCATAATGCTTGTGATGCATTAAACAAGGTATATAGGCTGGAATATATAACCCCCTCTTTGAGAGCTATACTAAATAGTATAGTGGGCTATTACGTCACGTACTTTACATTTTTTGTATTCATGTTCATAGATCTTTAACAAGCATCCCTTGAGATCTCAGGCGTCCTTTGATATATATATATATAGTGTAAATTAACAAGATTTTAAAAAATAACAATTTAATATATATATACTAAAATAATGATATTTTGGTTTTCAAAAATTGACTCCTTAAAAATAAAGAATTTATTTGTAAATTCCACCTATTTTGATATAATTTGGTAAAGGCATAATGAATTCCATGATTTTTATTTTTGTATTCCAAGCATGAAAAATAGAATTACAAATAAATTCCATAAAATATTGTGAAATTCATTCATTCATTCCAAACATAGCTAAAATGTGAAAATTGGCTGGAATATTTTAGTATTTTCAAAATGTTAACCCTAAATATAAAAGCCTACCTTTTCTCTTCCCCCACTCACTAACCCCCTCTACCATTACCTTCTCATCTTTCCATCTCTTTTTTTTTAGTTTCTTGTTTTGCATGCCTAAACTGAAATCAAAGACCATGATTTTTACTTGTTTTCTTCCTCTCACCTTTATAATTTTTTCCCTTTTTACTTTCATTTCAATTTTAATTTGGCTTATCCGTAAACAATTTTGAAGGAAGGTTAGGGATTTGTAAACTCAAAGTTTTGAGTTGGAGAATGGAGAAGAAATTTTGATACATAATCTAGGGGTGAGAAAAAAAATTGAAAATATGGTTAACTGTAAAATTGATCTGAAACTAAATCTATTTTTTTGGTTAACTAATCTGATATACTCTATTACAATTTTTAATTGTTATATTTTAAATTTTTTATTACAATATTTTTATTTTTATACTTTAAAAATTTTCATTTTTCTTCTTGATAACTATAGAAAAAACATCTACAAAGGCCCAATCAAGTTGGCCCAATAACACTTGGCGTAGCCCAAGCCCATTAACAAAAAGGCAAAAGTATAAGCTAGAAAGACAAGACAGAAAGGCAATGTCCGATCGGACTAATAGGACAACATGTCTTATTAGTCCACTAACACAAGCCAACACCTATAAGCTCGACCTGCTCCCTATCACATCGCCGTTTACCTACTCTAGTGCCAATTATCACCCCCCAAGATACTCAAGTATCCCTCCTAAAGAACTCCTATAAATAGCCTAAAATACAATGGCTCCAGGTATTAACTATCTGAGACTCTCTCTCTTTAAATACTCTCTCTTTAAAAGCTACTAACTTAAGCTTTGGAGTGCTAACACCTGAGTCCGATCGGGCACTCCTTTTTGCAGGTTCTGTCATTTGATCGGATCATCAGCTATCAGCTCTCCTTCTAACAAAGACAAATCGTGCTTTATCATTTGATGCTTTTGTTGAGAGAGAATGGTAGACTCAAGATCTAATAAGCACGCCACCTCAGAAGAGTATGATAGGCCTGTAGGGAGAAGAGAGAGACTTTTCAGATCACCCGCAAGGGATAATCTCCTTCTGGAGCTTGATGATGTCATCATGCAGCAGCCAGATGACACCCCTATTACTTTCAAGGACATATGCCCCATTTTTAGTAATCTCGCTAAGAACATATATAGTCCAAATAATTAAAAAGGGGGAGAAACCAAGAACTACTGAAAGAGGTGGCAAAACAGATTTTGTAGCAGAAGACTTTAGGACAAGAAGAAATAAGGGGATCTCCATATGATAAGGGAAAAGGGATAATGTCCTCGAGCAGAGATGCTCCTTACACCCCCAGTAGACCACCTACCCCATTCTTTGACGATGATCCATCCTTCATGCGTACGCCCAATCACAGTCGCTTTCAAAGAACAAAAGAAGAGTTCACTTCTATGGAGATGAGTAGGGAGGACAAAAAACTTAAATAGTTTGGCCTGATAGAGCCAAAGAAAGGGATGTTTAAGGGGAACACTTGCAACAACATCTCCTCCCCATTCTGCAGGGAGATAATGGAATCTGAACTCCCCCTAAGTGGAGAGATATAGTGATGACCAGGTATACAAGTAAAACTGATCCCACTACTCACCTTGCGGAATATTTGACTAAAGTGCAGGTCTACACCTACGATGAAAGGATTACTTGTAGAGTCTTCCTAACCAGCTTAGGAGGAGATGTTTTGAAATGGTTCCTCAGACTCCCTTAAGAATCAATCACTTTCTTCAAACAACTCAAATAGTTGTTCACCGCACAATTCACTATGCAAACACGCATACCAAAGTCAGTCAATGACCTGTGTAACATCTATCAAAGAAAAGATGAAAGCCTTAGAGACTATATCAATCGCTTTCAAGCCATAATGTTGGAAGTAGGGAACATAAGCATGAAAATGGCATCGAATGTTTTAGCAAGAGGCATAACAGGTCGTCCACTTTTTGAATCTTTGACAACAAGGCTGTCGGTTAGCTTTTCTGACCTAATGGAAAAAGCCAGATAACACATGCAGCTAGATGATGCTCTCGGATCCAACAGAGCAAGAAAGACCAATGTCATGGACAGATTGCAATATCCAAACAGTCAAAAGTTTAGCAGAACCTCTTCATCCGTTCGGATAGAGAGGAATCTTGATAGGTTAATCTTCCGAGGATTATGAAAAGGAGAAAAGGGACCGAACAGAGTACATCCAAATGATACAATGATCAACGCGAAAAAGTTAACCAGCCGAAAATGTCTAGACAAGGTAAGAAATAATGGAGACCACGACCAGAGGGAAAAGCTCCTGTAAGCAGTCCAACGATGGGAGAAAGGTGTTCGGCTTAGGCAAATGCAACAAGCACAAAAATCGATGCAATCCGACTATCGAGATCATCAAATAACGGCAAAATTAGGTGAAATTATTATAATTTGAGTCCCCACAAATGTATTATACTAAATTTCATGCTCTCCTAGCATCCTGTAATAAGCGCTGGATTGCTAGCCCATTTTGATATTATTTGTTTAAGATTTATCTTTAAGTTTTTAAAGATACAGCAATAAAGAATGTGTGGCCTAAGCAACATGTGAAAAGTCAGTAAAAAGAATGGCCTAAAGTCAGCAAAAACAACCTTCGGATCGGATAATCCTACCATCAGGAGTTTGAGATGAGGGCCCCAATGCCTGTAGACCTCTCTCTGATCGGTTAATATAATTCAACCATCTCGGCGTGGATCGGAATGATCTTTTTTGCCATCGAGAGTTCGAGATGAGGGCCCAAACTCCTGAAGACCTCTCCCCAATCGATCAGAACAACTCCACTGCCAAAGTACGAATCAAAATATATCCCAAGTGGACTCAGTCTCCATAAAGCTTAATTTCGCTTGATGCTCCATCCCAATCGATGTATCAAACTTAGTAAAGCTTATCCACTAGGCTTGATGCTTATCCCAAGCTCAAAATATAAAAGCTAAAAACTCTGTTTAACTCCAGGCCAATTACTGACTGGCATAGCTCTCTCGCTAGGCTCGATGTTCATCCTGAGCCCAAAATATCAATGTTTTTCTCCATCATAAGTTCATCTTCGAGGTTTAATGTTATTCCCAAGCTGAAAATGCAAGACGCCTCCATTTAATCTCCACCGACTCATTAGCTAGGTTTGATGTTTATCCCGAATCCAAAATGCAAAAGTCTATAATTAAATAAAAAATTGACAAATCTCATGGGCATTTGGCCAAAAATATCTTGAAATGGACAGTCTTCGCAAAACTGCTAATGGCATAAACCGATCGATCAAGTATTGTTCCAACTGCCAAACATGGACCAAATTGATGAATATATTCCAGTCACTCTAAGACTGAAGGCTTAACTCCGATCGATGTTACATCCCGATTGACAAATCAATATGGTACAACTTATCTGCTAGGCTTGACATAGCCGAAGATGTGAAAGTTGAAATCCATTCGTTTACAAGATAAGTTCCTCCACTAGGCTTCACATTCATCCCCAAGCCCAAGATGCAAGGAGCATTCGTCTAATCTCCATCAACTTACTCGCTAAGATCGATGTTATTTCGAACCAAAGATACAAAGGTCAACAATTTCAAAAGCTCATTCGCTGTACATGACTGTCCTACAAATAATCGATCAGATTAATTGATCGAAAATTCTAAGAGTTAGGGATTAAAATGGTTGAAAAGCATCTCCAAATTCAGGAAGTACTCTCCTTAGTTGATTTTACATTTTTCCTTAGTTGATTTTTGGATAAATCTAAATCGAAATTAAGTTTGCAGTACAAAGGTGCAATTGAAAAGCACACTAAATTGTGTTCATATGCGAAAGTTTGTACAAAATGCAAATTCTAAAAGAAAGAAAACACTACAAAGAAAAACTATGATTCTATGTCTACTATCTCTATAGTAGAAGAAGGCCCTACAATCACCTCAGTAGGAGGTTCGAAAGACTCCGCTGGTTCTCCAGAAGCATTCTTTATCAGCAAGGGAGCTATAGCTTTGGATCCGATCATTGCACCAGCTTTTAACTGAGATGATGCGAGATCCTGTGAAGCCTCATGATCATCGTCACTAGATGGAGGATCAGGCAAAGCACCCGAGTCATCCATCCAACTGAGATCAGCCTCAGGGAAACTCCTACTGACCTTATAAATTAGCCAAGTTAGCAGCTTTCCTTGAACCTCTCCTAATAAATCCATAATTTCTTCTTTTTAAGTAGAGAGTTCTTCCTCAAGCTTTCTTCTCCATGCCATCTCTTTTTCTGCTAAGGCGACTTGCAGTGAATTTTACTTGCCCTGCAGGAGGTCGAGCTTAGTGTTGGCCTTTGAGCACTCGGTAGACAGTCGTGTGCACTCACCCCTCAATCTAGCTGCCCGTTTTTTGAATTTTTGCCTTAAGGCACTTTCGACAGTCAGACAGATTACGTCTCCTTTAAGGTGGTCAACCTCTTTCTGCCAAGCTTTTAGATCTTAAGAAAGACAAGCGGACTTGTTTTTCATCTTTTCAACCTCTAACTGGGCAAGCAGAGACAGCTATATCATATTTCGCTTATGCTTCTCTCCTAATTTGATCGACGCCCTCCCATCTCCCTCGACAAAAGGCGACCACACCGTGCAAGTGCAAATCCTTTTTTATTAGCTAAAAAAATGAAAAACAAAAGGAAAGAAGAAGGGTAAGTCAGCCAATGAGATAAAAGATAGAAGAAAGAGCAAGGCGAGATCATTCAAAATGAAAAAATGCAATTGTCTACTTTACCTCTAAACCTTGCTACTGAAAAAGGATACACTAGCGGGCGAGTGTGTTGGGGTTTCCCATCACTTTAAAGTCATTCTTTTGAAGCATACCCCTGCACAGAAAGTTCAATACTGTCTTATTGTCAATAGACCAGCCATCGCTAAATTAACTTTTCAAAATCTCTGCCATTGATGTAGCACGCCTTTCAGAAATTCTTGCGATAGCACTCCGAATGAATTCATCCCGGATGGGTTCTTTTCCTCTTAAGGCAACCCTAGTATCCATAGCAACTACCAGCTCTATAGCTTTTTTTTCTAGCTACCTCTTCAACCCTCCTTTGGGCAGCTTCATCTGCTGGGGATGCTTTTGCTTGAGCTGATCTCCTCCGATGTTGAGCTAGTTGCTCTTCCTCTGAATCAGTCTCATCCCTTAAAAATAAATGCTGCAGGGGACGCTGACCCTCAATCATAGGTTGGATAACAGCAGATCCTGAGAAGGCCTGAGGGGGACCGAAAATGGGAGCACTTGTGGAGGGAGTGAAAGCTTGAAATTCTGAGGAAGACACAAGCTTTCTCTTTTTTAACCTCCTCTCTTCCTTAGCAGCATGTTCTGCCTCAATCTTTTCCTTAGCTCGGTCGGCCAATTACTTAACAACATCGTCTCCCTTAGCCATCACGTCTGCAGCTGCGTCGCAAAAATAAAAGATAAGTATTCTCTCCAGCTAATATATATTTCATGAATATGCAATGCCTGATGGTCAATATGCACTTCTCCCATACTTCAATTATGATGCTCACGTTCTACATTGATGCCAGCATCGAAGTTCGAAGACCCGATTAGATTGCCCTAATATAAAAGACTGATCGGACGCTTGGTCTTTTAGGGCAATAGCTACATCTGATCAGATTAAAGACACTCCAAATCCACCAGACATCCCTGCTAAAAAGAATATTTCTTTAAAACCTTTCATAGATGATGGTACATTGAACAGCTTTCTCTACGGTCAGCTGGTGAAAAAATACTCTAAGCCGTCACTCCAGCCCGAGATATAGAAAAAATGAGTGAACAAATTCAAAGTTGGTGCCACTCTCTCCATCTCACAAAGGATCTTGAAGCAGGACACTATTCTTCATCCATTCGGATGAAGTTGATTAGGGGCAATTCTGTAACCTTCAAGAATTGCAATCTCGAAGGCATCAAAGGGAAGCCTCAACCCAGTGTCCAAGCTCTACAAATGGCAAATAAACCACTCATTGTTCTCACAACCAAAACGTCATTCGTTCATCACCATGGAATTTGGGCAGGCCATCATAGAGACCTCTGCGAAAAGATTGTATCATAAAGGGATCTCAGCCATTTCCTCATGCGTGAGTTTCGACGAGCCACAGCCTCATGATCTTTATAAGCTTCAAGAAAGCTCATGTCTATAGACTAGCTGCTACTCGAAACCATCTTTCATGGAGGGAGAGAAGTAATGATGGTATTATGAAAAATGAAGAAAATCAAAGGCAGAAATTGTTCACTTACTTGGTAATGTAATCTCCCTAAGTGAAACGCTAAAATCTTCAGAATATGAAGCCCAAAAAATTTTTGAACAGGAAAGCTAAAAACAAAGTTCACAAAGAGAATTTGGCAAAGTTTTGTTAAGAATCGCTGAAAAATGACGAAAAAATTGCCCCAAAGCTACCTATTTATAGGCTCAAAGCTTCTGGAATTCTCCAACCGCCTTTTCGCTGGATAATCGCCACATGTCTTCAATTTATTATGGCAGTTATGGAGAATGAAGCATCGCTCTTGGCATGCGCACTGGCAATAAATGCATAACAACTGTCTGAGCTGAACGGATACGTCTCTTCAGATAGACATGTCCTAAAAATTCAAAAATCCTGCCAAAAAGCTTTAATCGCCCGGTTGGACCTTTTGGAGGGGGGACAAGTGATAACTATGGAAAAAATATCTCCAAAAGTCCGATCAAGTCGGCCCAATAACACTTGGCGTGGCCCAAGCCCATTAACAAAAAGGCAAAAGCATGAACTGGAAAGATAAGACAGGAAGGCAATGTCCGATCGGACTAATGAGATAACACGTCTTGTCAGTTCACTGACACAAGCCAATGCCTATACGCTCCACCTGCTCCCTGTCACATCGCTGCTCACCTACTCTAATGCCAGTTATCACGCCCCAAGGTACTCAAGTACCCCTCCTAAAAAACTCTTATAAATAGCCTAAAATATAATGGCTCCAGGTATTAACTATCTGAGACTCTATCTCTCTCTTAAAGCTACTAACTTAAGCTTTAGAGTGCTAATACTCGGGGTTTGATTGGGCACTCCTTTTTGCAAGTTCTGTCATCCGATCGGATCATCAGCTATCAGCTTTCCTTCTAACAGATAAAGACAAATCGTGCTTTATCACTTCTATTTTCTCTAAAATTTATATAAAATAATATTTAAAATATATTTTTATTTTTATACCTTAATTTTTTATATTTTTCTATAAAATTTATATAATACTTTAAACTAAATTTATATTACGTCATTCTCTTTAATTAATTAAATAGTAATATTTATATGTAATAACCAATTAACTTTTTTATGTGTTATTTTTTATTATATATAATATTATTTAATTGCATCTTCTAATATTTTTGAGTTTATACTTTACCATTTAATATTATCCAAAATTTTATTTGATTTAGAATTAAATATGTCAATTTTTAACAAATATTAAATCTATATATTTTATAATATTAGCTATCAATTTGTTGAACATGAATTTTGACTAGTAAATTATGTTTATTTTGTGATTTTTATTTTAAATTACTTTGTACATTTAAAATTGAATTGAATTTTGCCTAATTTTTTTTATAACTTTATGTTATAAATTTTAATAGCTAACCAAAAAATATTGGTTAACTAAACCAAAAAATTGAAACCAATGGACTGATTAACAGAATATAATATATTGGTTAATGGTTAATAATTTTAAAAAATCAATGTTAATGGATTAGTTAATTTTTTTCATAGACCGATTAACAGGTTTATACTCATCCCTAATTTAATCTACCGTTCTCAAATTTATTTGAGAAATTTTTTGTTGTTTTCTTGTTTTCAGATGAGGACGATAAAAAGTGGCTCTCTTTTTCTTGGTAAGCCTTTGTCGCTAGATTTATTTGTGTTTTTCATTTCTAGTTTCTCTGAGTGTTTTATTTGTATATTAATTTCAAAAATCCAATCTTTGATTTACTCTTCTTTTATTTATTGGAGGATTTCGATGGATGGTGGGTCAGACTAGATTTCGATGGATAGTGGGCGAGACTGCTGGAAACAGAATGGGAAGGCAACAATCTGTGATATCAAAGGATAATTTTGTTGCTCCTTTTTTATTTATATGTATATTATGATTTTATTTATGATGTTTTGAAATTGCATGTTGATCATATTGTTTGTTATGTTGATTGGATTTTGAATGTTAGTATTTTATTTTTTTTAACTTTATAGATTCTTAATTTTTGGTAAGAATTAGTTTCCTTGATAGGATATCTAGAGTAAATTAAAGCTAGTTCATTTGGCCATCTAATTTCTATTAGAATTGAAGTTATTAAAGTATCGGCTAATTTATATAAAGCATAAATTAGAATTGTATTAAAATAATAAGGATTTGATGAAATTATAGTTATAAATTTGAATAGATTAATTGATAATTGAAGGAGTTTGGGATACGTCCATAACTCACGAGATGAGAAATTGACTCCGATATAAGCGTCATAATATCAGGATAAGAATATATATATATATACAGTGGCGAAACCAGAATTTATAATTAAAGGGGCAAAAAATATAAATCCTACTTAAAAAGAATATAGAGCATAAATACTATAAATAAATTATTAAATAAAGAAAATTAAACTAACAAATCTACCTAAACCATTACTGCATTTATTATATTACAAATTAAAATTTCAAAACCATTAAAAAGTTGTTCGAATATAATGATACAACATATACCTTTTTATTCATTTAAAGAAAAGTTATTCAAATATTTTATAACATATTTGTTTAATTTGCCGGTACCCTGTAAAATAAGGTAAAATTTAATGTTCTATCTGTTGGTATTATACAGGTACTCTTTTTATCCATTTAAATTGTCTGCAAATGGATCAATTAAGACAAACTAATACAACAGTGCTTTTAGTGACACAATACAAAAACTAAAGAATTTAGATCCATAAAATTCCTATAATCAAATGCTCAATACTGTCAATGTCGCTCCCTATTCACCATATTTCCTTTATTGATAGCATTTGGTTAGAATTTTTATTTCTTTATTCTTTACTAGCTTTCCTCTTAGAATGTGTTTGAATTAATCATTTATTTTAAAGGCTTTCATCAATTCAAATAGATAATATAAAACCTAATTAGGTTAGCATTTATCTAAAATTTTATATGCATTCTTTAAAATGCAAAAAATAAAGAAATATTGAGACTATTTAAGAGATATAAAAGAAAAAAAATTACAAAACTAAATTACAAACTTTTAATTAAAGATAAATTTTTGCTGTATTTTTTAGTTTTTTTTAAATTTATCTAATTTTTCTTTAAAAATTCAAAAAATAATAAAATTTTATACGTTTGTTTCAATGAAAGTGCGAAGATAAAATGTTTCATTGATCAAAACTTAAGAAATAAATTAAAGAGAGGGGTAAAAACAAAATTATCTATCTAATATATATATATATATATATATATATATATATATATATATGGAATTAGTTCCATATTGGAATTTTTCATAATTAGAAAATCTGTTATTTAATATATAGTAATAAGGGAAGTTACCAAAATTGATTTTGGTAACTGAAATATTAATGGGATATTATTTCCTATTTAATAATAGATTTATTTCTATTATTAATATTTAGTAACTACCAATTTAATTCATTATTATTAAGATAATTTACGTTACCTTAATTGGAGCCCTATATAAGGGCTAAAATTTTTCATTTGAAGAAAGAAAAAAAATTAGAGATACCTAAACTCTATCGATTTATTTTCTCACGTATTCTCTCTTTATCTAAGAGGCTTTTAGTTCATGGATCTATACTTTTATCTCATAGTTCATGACACGTAGGTGGAAAGTTTTGTTGATAATGTGAAACAATCAATTTTTGCTTAAATAATCTGCGCTTCGAGAGATATTTATGTTTACTTCTTGCAATATATCATGGTATATATTTTCCTTCATTGGTATCAGAGCCATTATTTTTACCTTCCAGCCTTTTTTTTTTTGGATTTGAATTTTTTGTGAAAATTCAGACATGTTTAGAGGCTATTTTGGTATACCTATAAAATCTGATCTGTTTTTTATATTCTGGATAGAATATTTTTTTGTATTTTTGGACATCAAAAAAATATAATAATTTACAAATTCATAATTAAAATTTCAATTGAAAATTTTTTCATTTTTGACCACACCATTGGACTCAGTGACCTCGAAACCCCATCCTATAAAAATTTGATGGTTTGAAACCATCAAAAAGGCAATGGGTGGTATGCACGCACCACCAATGCTAGGCACATACCGGAGGGCGCAACCCAGGCATGTACTAGGCCTATGTGCCCGAGTGACGCATCACTCAGCGATGTGGCCCAATTGCAGCGTGACCTGTGGCCCAATGGTGAATAGCCACATGTCAACTAGTGTGGCAAGGTGGGTTCATATCTTACCATATGTCACCATGTGGACCAACTAAATATTTTCATATGGCAGCCTGTGGAGCTGACACGTGGTGAGAGTTCTGCCATATGACTTAACGTGTCATGCCACGTGGCAACATGATGTGCTGACAGATGGCATGTGCTAGCAGACATGTGGCTTGATGAGTCATGCCATATGTCGACACGTGGTCCAGTCAGGGTTTACTATGTTGCAGATTATGGTCCTACGACGTGGCATATGTGAGACCACTTTGGATGCCATATGGACCAATGGTTGACTACTATATGGCAGATTGTGGTCTTGCCACGTGGCATATGTGAGGCCACCTTGGATGCCATATGGACTAATGGTTGACTACCATATGGTAGACTGTGGTCTTGCCATGTGGCACATGTCAGTCCACCTAGATGACACATGTCATATACGTGGACTAATCTGTGGTTGCCATGTGTAAGGCATGGGTTTGATGTGGCAACATATAGCCTAGTAGGGTCACGACATATGGCAGAGCGCCTTAGCTAGCATGTGATGCTTGTGGCACATGAAGGCATATGAGCCATCTTTCAACCTCCAAATCAGCTTAAATTTTATTAATATGATTTTCTCAATTTTTTTGAGGATCAAAAAATATTTTTTGGATTTTATTCCAATAAATTTATTTTAAAATTGATAAAAATTGAGAATTTTATTTTTTTTGCCGTCTTAAATTTTCAAATTTATTTCAAAAATTATATTATATTCTTAAATTTTCAAATTTGTTTCAAAATTTATACTCTATGGATATTTCTTTGTTTGTTGATTGAAATGAATTTCAATCATATGTGTATTTGTACATAAGTGTACTGACTATTTATACACTATTATAAGTAACAATTTGTCCTTATTTTCTGATTTAAAATGAGTTTCAATCATATATGTTTGTGCATAAGTGTACTTACTATTTAATTTTCTATTATACGTGATAGAAATGGTGATGATAAGGACTCTTAAATGTCCACACTACCGAAGTTTTTACCATTTGAATTGTAACTAACCAAATGAATAGTAAATTTATAATGAAATTCTTAATGAACTAAGTAAGATGAAATTCATTAAAAAATCTATATTGTTATACTTAAAGAAATAATTTAAGAATATTATAATTAGCACTATCACCAAAAGTGATAATCCGATATTTGAACCTAAATTTGGGTACATAGTGTCACAATAAATGTAATATCAAAGTGATCTTACATTTTGTCGTGAAAACTCTCATTTATAGCTCAATTGTTTTTTTAGATAATTGTTGTGCATGTACTTGACATATGTTTCTTAATTGTATGCTTGCTACAAGAGATGTGTAATGGATGTTGGAATGTTGATTTAACGATAAATTGCATAAAAAATATGATATATGTCATAAGAGGGAACTTATGGAAAATTCTATCATAGGTTCACCTGAACCAGTCTACGTTTTTTTATCATAACTTAGCCTACAAATCTCCAACTTAGATGATTCTAATTGGAGAAGAACTACAAGATATATACCAACAACTTTTAAAAGAAACTATAACCTAATTCTACCCTTAAGACTCTTTAAAATTAGCTTGAAGTTGAATACCTAATGTTGCCCCTATTTTGGAGGATTTTGTGATGTTTTAATTTTATCTCATGATATACAGGTCAAAATGATGTAATTTTTAAATCATTAGAAACTAGAAATATAGGGGAATAAATGTTAAGAGGAAGCTTAGCCTAAAAATCTTTATAACCTTGTTAAAATTGAATGACAATATGACCCAAGAAATTTATGTTCTAAAAATCTGGAATTTCAGGTACCCTCATAATTGGCAAGTATGCCCTACCTGTCGTGAGGTAACCACCTATCATCCATGTAAAATGATTTTGGACTAAAAATTTGTATATCTTGTGATTCTCATAGCTGGCAGCCTAACACTTGCTTGCCGTAAATCCCCTATTATTACCCAAAATGCAAAATTTTACCATCGAAAAATTATTGAAATCTACCTGAACTTTTTTGGATGCTTATGAAACTTTGAAAATATATGTATGAAGGTAAATTGTGACCTAATGTACATGAAATATGTGATTAGCCATTGAAATATACAATTGATCAAAATACATGCAAAATTAATACTTGTTTATAAGTGAAATTTATACACTTTCATTAGTTATAGGTAAATGGTTTATGTACATGAACACATATCTTGATTTTATGATTATAAATGAATGTATATTGATATATTAAAGCTCTAAAAGATGAAAAGGATAATGATTAAAAGAATATGACTATAAATGCTTGTATATAGGGTTTGGTTGTACATAGATAGACATACCTATAGGGCATATTATAGTTGTCACATGACTAACCCCGTTTGGATCCACATGAATGAGACTTTCGAGTATCCACACTCTACAAGAAAATTTTGAAATGGCAATGAAAAATTAACCCCGTTTGTATCCATATGAATGAGAATTTATTTTCGTTGCTAAAATAAAATTTTGTTGCTAATTAGCAATGGAAATCAAATTTCGTTGCTAAAATCGATTGAAGTTTTTGGCTTTAGCAATAAAAATGAAAAATGGTTATTTTTCATTGTTAAAAATAGAGGGAACTTTTAGTGTTAAAATTTTACAACTAAATTTAGCAATGGAATTGCATTTTTGCTACTAAATAAGGCACCAGCAAAAATTTGCAAACAAAAATTACCAATGGAAAATGCATTCCATTGTTATTTTAGCAACTGAAAATACACTCCATTGCTATTTTCATTTTTGACCTAGGTATAAATTGTTTTCCTTGCAGTTAAAATTTTTTCCCTATTCATTTTTTCTCCTCCTCTTTCTCTCTTTACCTCGCCATCTTGCTTTTTCCTCCCTCAACTTCACCATCACCGTCACCGTCACCCTTACCCTTTCCCCCTCCCTCTCACTTAACCTTTCCCTCGCCCACACCCTCTTCCTCTCTTTCGTGAAAGTGGTACTTGATAAGAGCAAACTTTGGTTAAAATCAAAAATCAAACGAAATCGATCAATTTTTTTTAATTCTAGATTTTAGGAAGAAAAATTTGCAGAAAAATCAAACTGATCAAAATTCTACTTAATTGGATAATTTTTTGGGTTTTTTAATTGGGTAATTATTTTATATATATATATTATTTTATTTTGAGTTGCAAATTATATGAGTAAATTTATCAATTATTAATATCTATTTTTTAGTTGATAATTTGAAATTTTAAAGATTGACTTGAAGTTCAATTGAATGAAAAGTTTATTCAACAGTTTTTGTTATATTATTTATTATGTATTTTGAGATTGTATCTTTAATTTGGATTTATACTTTATACAATTTGGATGTTTTTACTTTAGTATATTATGATTTGAAATTTTGTACAATTTTTAGATACAATTTTTTATTTTAAAAAATGGTTTTAATTTTTTATTTTTCAATTAATTGAACCAAAATAATCAAAAATTTTGGTTCGGTTAGTCTTCGATTATTCTATTAGTTCGATTAGGTTGGCTAAATTTTCAAAATTTTGGTTTTTCATTATTTTGTTTGGTTATTGAATCAAATAGACTATTGCACACCCCTGGTGCTTGACGAGTGGACTTACTGCATTTACACTACGGATGCATTGACTATGTCCAGATTGGTGGCATTTGGGCTGATATTATCAGTGAAGTTAATTTTTAGGTCTTGTTGATAAATTTCTTCCCTTTATATTTCTTTCTTTAATTGCTAATGTTTGTATATTGATAAGTTGGAGATTTTTCATTATATAGGTCTATAATGCCCTTGCTGATGAGTTACATTCTGGATTGCACGTTCGCTCCATCATTGCCAATACTTTTCTTGATTAAGAAAACCTTGATGCTTCTACTTCTATTACAAGAGCATTCCTTTACTATTCAGATTATAGGTTCGGTTAGTTCTCAAATAATTCCCTTTCTTATATTGTAAAGACTTGCAATATTTTTCAATTATTATTCTTAAGAATTGCTTCCTTTATCACTATAAATTAGAATGACAACATGATCATGCTAGTGGACTTTGCTAACACACCATTAATAGGAGCCATATTGAATAATTTACTTATATAGAAGGACTTTTGGTGAACTATAGTTTGAGATATGTATGTTCTATTTGGTTAAACCATGACTTACTGAATTTCCATGTTATTAGGTGAATGTTGATAACAAAAAGTTCTCTATAATCATTATGGATTGTGTTTGCTTTGATTTGTTTATAACAGGTACAACTCTATGCAATTCTATTTGTAGACTGTCACTTGGTTAGGCAAAATTTGACTGGACAGTAGGTAGAACTATATAGGTGGCATTCAATCAAAAATCATTTCAATGATGTTTATATCCCTGCTATTTGACTGGTCAAAAACCTATTTTCTGAATGAAGTGTTGAACCCCATGTCCTATATGTTTATTTGCTTTAAGTCCAACTATTATATTGTTGATTCCACATGACTTAATATAACTTACTATGTCATAATATCTAATGTGGAAATTGATAAGGATCATGATTTGGAGTTTTTTCAACTTATTCCAAGCAACTTATTAGCATATTATATCTATTCAATAGATTAAATATTTGTTGCTTTGTTGTTGGCTTGTGGTTTGCAGTAAGAAATTATGGTATGTGATCTCTTCATGTAATGTCCTGAATGCCAGATTAGCTGTGAATAGTATTTTTCAATAGTGAATAGTGCTTTCAGGCTGAAAAGTACATCCGAAAGTGAAAAATATTTTATTTGAATATCAAAAAATATTGATTACGAATAGTCCGAGGTTGAAATTTGAAGTGAACTTGAAATCAAATAGGCCTCCAAAAGTCAAAAATATGAAAAACGAAACGGTTTGATTTAGATAGTAACTAGGTTAACCTAGATTTGATCGAGCCATTAAAAATAGCAAATGAAGTCTAAAAATTACTAAAAATTGCATATGTACCAAAAATGAAGCGTAGAATATTTTGGTTGCAGAAAGTAAATTTTTCAATAACATCGGTAATAGTTGAATAGGATCGATCTGATTGAATCAAATCGAAAACTGACTTCGATTGGGCTGAAATTTTATGTACAGTATATTTTTTATGTGATAAGAGTGATGGAATCAAATTTGGGGTGATTTGGATTTGGAAAGTGGAGGAAATTAATTAGAATTGCTTATTGAGTAATTTATGGGCTTAGGTTAAATTGGATTAAGCCCATTAATGGGACCAAGCCTAAGTCCACTCAAGACTCACTTAAAAGGTATAAAAATATAAAGGAGATAAGATTTTTCTACAGTCTTCTTCCCCTTCTTCCTTGGATGAAACTTTCTCCTCTATTTCTCACTCAATTTTTTTCCATTTTGCTCTTAAATTCTCACTAAATTCAAGCATAAGAATTATAATTTTGCCTCTTTAAATGTATATTTAAGCCTCTATTCTTTGATTAGAGGAAGATAAATAAGAAAAATTAAGTTGTAAAGCCTTAGGTGTCAAAGTGAGGTAAGTAAAATTGATGGGTTTAATTTGGTTTTAAGGTATCTACAAGTATTTTAAGATGCCTAGAGTTCATTTATGGTATTATTTTAAGCATTAAAGATCAAAAAAATGGTGATTTTTATGTTAAAGTATTTAGCTCCTTGTAGATCTTCAAGGTGGTGGATAATCCTCTAAGGCTAAAGGTAAGGAAAGGGAAGCCTAAGGAGGATAAAGCAATCAAGAAAGGTTAGTGACTAATAAATTCTCCTATTTTCCTTAATTTTGCATGATTTTTCTTAATGTGACTTAGGAAAAATTTAGGAAAAATAAGTATAATTGACATTAGAATATTGAAATAGAACCTTGAATAAGCATATTATAAAGCTTAATTTGATTTAAAAGCATGTGTAAGGTTGAACTTCTTTGATGGCTGAATGGTATTCTAAAGGAAAATAATGTGTATTTTATGTATTTATGATAAATTAAAAAATAAAATGACTATATAAATGAAATAATACGTCCATAAATATTTATAAAATTTAAGAAAATTAATTGAATATTTTTTAGAAGGAATTTGATTATGTACTAAATGAAATTGTTAAATTATTGTGAAATAAATAATAAGTTGATGAGAAAATGGTGAATTATTATGAAATAATTCACAAACTATGTAAAAGTATTGAAAAAGTTGACTGACAAATGTACTATGTTGAAAAAGTAAATAAAATTATCAAAAATATGAAAAATGATTTAGAAATATGTGAATTTTTACCCTTAGCAATAGTTAGGTAGTCAAAATCTAGCTCAGAATATAATTGACTAACCATAGGGACACCTATACCGCGGTGCAAATTATGGTGACTTACTTTTGTATGGTAGGATCATTGATCTTCCATAGTATCTATTTTTTCTGATATCTGTTATGTGAGAAATGATCCATAGGGATTATTTTTCAATCTGTATATGGCTTAGTGGGGTTCATATCCTATGTATCCAGTCTAAGAATGTATATTGGGATTATAGTAGGGGCATAATGATAATAATAAGTTAAAAATGTAAAAAAAAACCATAAGTGAAGTTAAAAATAAAAAATGACCTAATTGAAAAAATAAATAATTTAGAGGTAAAATAGTAATTTTTCCAAAAGTCATACTTAATGAGCAAAAGTGAATAAAAATGAATAGAAAGGGTAAAATGGTAATTTAATAAATAAAAAGTCCAAAAAATTCTTTTAAGAAGAAAAAGGATTAAAATATAATTTTGCATAAAAAATTAAAACAAGGATCAATTGGTAGTTTTGAATGCGAAAACTTAAATATGAAGTGAAAATAAGAAAGTTAATGGCAATTTTGTAATTAAAGTATAAAAGGATATTTTTGTAATAAAAAAATTAAGGACTAAAGTGAAAAGTTTACCAAAGTATTAGCATTGAATTGAAAAGATCATTAAAAATATTGAAAAGTATATTTTGATAAGAAAAATTGATAATTTTGCATAATTAATGCAATTATGTATGTTGAAAAATACTATAATTTTTAATTACCACGGGGCATATTTAATTCTCAGCATGTAGAATTTACTGTGTACAGGTAATGAAGAGGATCTCGAATAATAGTACATTGAGATGAGGAATTTTTTGAAGGAATAGAAGTTATTTTTATATTGGCATGTATATGTTTGTAAATGTTTGAAGTTAAAGAATTGATCTGTAATAATATAATTTTTGTATATATATAATTGTATGATTGACCAGTAGTGGATGGACTGTATACGTTTGAAATGGAATTGAGTATATAAAGGCCCAAGCCCATTAGGATTGCTTATTAAATAATTTGTGGGCTTAGGTTAAATTGGATTAAGCCCATTAATGGGCCCAAGCCCAAGCCCACTCAAAAATCACTTAAGGGGTAGAAAAATCTGTGGAAGATCAAATTTTTCTACAGTCTTCTTCCCCTTCTTCCTTGGCTGAACCTTTCTCCTTCATTTCTCTCTCAATTTCTTCCATTTTACTTTTAAATTCTCACTAAATCCAAGCATAAGATTTATAGTTCTGCCTCTTTAGATGTGTATTTAAGACTCTATCCTTTAATTAGAGGAAGATAAGTAAGAGAAATCAAGTTATAAAGTTTTAGGGTCAAAGTGAGATCAGTAAAATTCATGGGTTTAATTTGATTTTAAGGTATCTATAGGTATTTTAGGGTACCTAGAGTTCATTTATGGTATTATTATAAGCATTAGAGATCAAAAAATTGGTGATTTTTATGTTAAAGTGAAGTTAAAAGTAAAAAAGGACCTAATTGAAAAAAATAAAAAGTTTAGGGCAAAATGATAATTTTTTCAAAAGTTGTACTTATTGAGCAACAGTGATTAAAAATGAATAGAAAGGGTAAAATGGTAATTTAATGAACAAACAGTCCAAAAATAAGCTTTTAAGAAGAAAAAGAACTAAAATATAATTTTGCATAAAAAATTAAAACAATGACCAATTGATAGTTTTGTAATACACTGAAAAATTAATGACTAAAGTGAAAAGTTTACCAAAGTATTAGTATTGAATTGAAAAGACCGTTAAAAATATTGAAA
>JBBPFJ010000920.1:0-36527 GCA_037975025.1 Excoecaria agallocha
TGCATTTTGGGTCAGTTTTTCACCAAAAACTCATAGGGGTACCCCTTTGCATTTTGGGTCAATTTTTTTGCCAAAAACTCAAAGGGGTACCCCTTTGAATTTTGGGTCAGTTTTTCAGCCAAAAACTCAAAGGGGTACCCCTTTTCATTTTGGGTCATTTTTTCACCAAAAACTCATAGGGGTACCACTTTGCATTTTGGGTCAGTTTTTCAGCCAAAAATTCATAGGTGTACCCCTATGCATTTTGGGTCAATTTTCAGCCAAAAACTCAAAGGGGTACCCCTTTGCATTTTGGGTCAGTTTTTCACCAAAAACTCATAGGGGTACCCCTTTGCATTTTGGGTGAATTTTTCAGCCAAAAACTCAAAGGGTTACCCCTTTTCATTTTGGATCAGTTTTTCACCAAAAATTCTAAGGGGTACCCCTTTGCATTTTGCAGTCAGTTTTTCAGCCAAAAACTCACAGGTGTACCCCTATGCATCTTGGGTCAGTTTTTCAGCCAAAAACTCAAAGGGGTACCCCTATGTATTTTGGGTCCAGTTTTTCACCAAAAACTCATGGGGGTACCCTCTTTGCATTTTGGTGTCAGTTTTTCACCAAAAATTCAAAGGGGTACCCCTTTGCATTTTGGGTCATCTTTTCACCAAAAACACATAGGGGTACCCCTTTGCATTTGGGGTCAGTTTTTCAGCCAAAAACTCAAAGGGGTACCACTTTGCATTTTGGGTCAGTTTCTCACCAAAAACTCATAGGGGTACCCCTTTGCTTTTTGGGTGAATTTTTTTGCCAAAAACTCAAAGGGGTACCCCTTTTCATTTTGGATCAGTTTTTCACCAAAAACTCTAAGGGGTACTTCATTGAATTTTGGGTCTGTTTTTCAGCAAAAAACTCAAAGGGTACCCCTTTGCATTTTGGGTCATTTTTTCACCAAAACCTCATAAGGGTACCCCTATACATTTTGGGTCAGTTTTTAAACCAAAAACTCAAAGGGGTACCCCTTTGCATTTTGGGTAAGATTTTCATCAAAAACTCATAGCGGTACACCTTTGCATTTTGGGTCAGTATTTCAGCCAAAAACTCTAAGGGGTACCCCTTTGCATTTTGGGTCAGTTTTTCAGCCAAAACCTCATAGGGGTACCCCTTTGCTTTTTGGGTCAGTTTTTCAGCCGAAAACTCAAAGTAGCACCCCTTTGTATTTTGGGTCATTTTTTCACCAAAAACTCATAGGGGTACCCCTATGCATTTTGGGTCAGTCTTTCAGCCAAAAACTAAAAGGGGTACCCCTTTGCATTTTTTGTTAGATTTTCATCAAAAACTCATAGCGGTACACCTTTGCATTTTGGGTCAGTTTTTCAGCCAAAAACTCTAAGGGGTACCCCTTTGCATTTTGGGTCAGTTTTTCAGCCAGAAACTCATAGGGGTACCCCTTTGCTTTTTGGGTCAGTTTTTCAGCCAAAAACTCAAAGGGGTACCCCTTTGTATTTTGGGTCAGTTTTTCACCAAAAACTCATAGGGGTACCCCTATGCATTTTGGGTCAGTTTTTCATCCAAAAACTCAAAGGGGTACTCCTTTGCATTTTGGGTCAGTTTTTCACCCGAAAACTCATAGGGGTACCC
This sequence comes from Excoecaria agallocha, assembly GCA_037975025.1. Classification (NCBI taxonomy): domain Eukaryota; kingdom Viridiplantae; phylum Streptophyta; class Magnoliopsida; order Malpighiales; family Euphorbiaceae; genus Excoecaria; species Excoecaria agallocha. Next base: position 1,618 of record JBBPFJ010000920.1, read on the forward strand.
CTTTGCGTTTTGGGTCAGTTTTTCAGCCAAAAACTCATAGGTGTACCCCTATGCATTTTGGGTCAGTTTTGCAGCCAAAAACTCAAAGGGGTACCCCTTTGCATTTTGGGTCAGTTTTTCACCAAAAACTCAGAGGCGTACCCTTATGCTTATTGGGTCAAGTTTTAAGCCAAAAACTCAAAAGGGTACCCCTTTGCATTTTGGGTCAATTTTTCACCAAAAACTCTAAGGGGTACCCCTTTGCTTTTTGGGTCAGTTTTTCAGCCAAAAACTCAAAGGGGTACCCCTTTGCATTTTGGGTCAGTTTTTCACCAAAAACTCAAAGGGGTACCCCATTGCTTTTTGGGTTGGTTTTTCAGCCAAAAACTGAAAGGGGTACCCCTCAGCATTTTGGGTCATTTTTTCACCAAAAACACATAGGGGTACTCCTATGCATTTTGGGTCAGTTTTTCAACCAAAAACTGAAAGGGGTACCCCTTTGCATTTTGGGTCATTTTTTCATCAAAACCTCATAGGGGTACCACTTTGCATTTTGGGTCAGTCTTTTTCAGCCAAAAACTCATAGGGGAACCCTTTGCATTTTGGGTCAGTTTTTCAGCCAAAAACTCATAGGTGTCCCCCTATGCATCTTGGGTCAGTTTTTTCACCAAAAACTCATAGGGGTACCCCTTTGCATTTTGGGTGAATTTTTCAGCCAAAAACTCAAAGGGTTACCCCTTTTCATTTTGGATCAGTTTTTCACCAAAAATTCTAAGGGGTACCCCTTTGCATTTTGGGTAATTTTTTCACCAAAAACTCATAGGGGTACCCCTTTGCATTTTGCGTCAGTTTTTCAGCCAAAAACTCACAGGTGTTCCCCTATGCATCTTGGGTCAGTTTTCAGCCAAAAACTCAAAGGGGTACCCCTTTGCATTTTTGGTCAGTTTTTCACCAAAAACTCATAGGGGTACCCCTATGCATTTTGGGTCAGTTTTTAAGCCAAAAACTCAAAAGGGTAGCACTTTGCATTTTGGTGTCAGTTTTTTACCAAAAACTCTAAGGGGTACCCATTTGCTTTTTGGGTTAGTTTTTCAGCCTAAAACTCAAAGGGGTACCCCTTTCTATTTTGGGTGACTTTTTCACCAAAAACGTATGGGGGTAACCCTTTGAATTTTGGGTCAGTTTTTCAGCCAAAAACTCAAAGGGGTACCCCTTTTCATTTTGGGTCATTTTTTCACCAAAAACTCATAGGGGTACCACTTTGCATTTTGGGTCAGTTTTTCAGCCAAAAATTCATAGGTGTACCCCTATGCATTTTGGAGTCAATTTTTCAGCCAAAAACTCAAAGGGGTACCCCTTTACATTTTGGGTCAGTTTTTCAGCCAAAAACTCAAAGGGGTACCCCTTTGTATTTTGGGTCAGTTTTTCACCAAAAACTCATAGGGGTACCCCTATGCATTTTGGGTCAGTTTTTCATCCAAAAACTCAAAGGGGTACTCCTTTGCATTTTGGAGTCAGTTTTTCACCGAAAACTCATAGGGGTACCCCTTTGCGTTTTGAGGTCAGTTTTTCAGCCAAAAACTCATAGGTGTACCCCCTATGCATTTTGGGTCAGTTTTGCAGCCAAAAACTCAAAGGGGTACCCCTTTGCATTTTTGGGTCAGTTTTTCACCAAAAACTCAGAGGCGTACCCTTATGCTTATTGGGTCAAGTTTTAAGCCAAAAACTCAAAAGGGTACCCCCTTTGCATTTTGGGTCAATTTTTCACCAAAAACTCTAAGGGGTACCCCTTTGCTTTTTGGGTCAGTTTTTCAGCCAAAAACTCAAAGGGGTACCCCTTTGCATTTTGGGTCAGTTTTTCACCAAAAACTCAAAGGGGTACCCCATTGCTTTTTGGGTTGGTTTTTCAGCCAAAAACTGAAAGGGGTACCCCTCAGCATTTTGGGTCATTTTTTCACCAAAAACACATAGGGGTACTCCTATGCATTTTGGGTCAGTTTTTCAACCAAAAACTGAAAGGGGTACCCCTTTGCATTTTGGGTCAGTTTTTCATCAAAACCTCATAGGGGTACCACTTTGCATTTTGGGTCAGTTTTTCAGCCAAAAACTCATAGGGAACCCCTTTGCATTTTGGGTCAGTTTTTCAGCCAAAAACTCATAGGTGTCCCCCCTATGCATCTTGGGTCAGTTTTTCACCAAAAACTCATAGAGGGTACCCCTTTGCATTTTGGGTGAATTTTTCAGCCAAAAACTCAAAGGGTTACCCCTTTTCATTTTGGATCAGTTTTTCACCAAAATTCTAAGGGGTAACCCTTTGCATTTTGGGTAATTTTTTCACCAAAAACTCATAGGGGTACCCCTTTGCATTTTGCGTCAGTTTTTCAGCCAAAAACTCACAGGTGTTCCCCTATGCATCTTGGGTCAGTTTTTCAGCCAAAAACTCAAAGGGGTACCCCTTTGCATTTTGGTCAGTTTTTCACCAAAAACTCATAGGGGTACCCCTATGCATTTTGGGTCAGTTTTTAAGCCAAAAACTCAAAAGGGTAGCACTTTGCATTTTGGGTCAGTTTTTTACCAAAAACTCTAAGGGGTACCCATTTGCTTTTTGGGTTAGTTTTTCAGCCTAAAACTCAAAGGGGTACCCCTTTCTATTTTGGGTGACTTTTTCACCAAAAACGTATGGGGGTAACCCTTTTGAATTTTGGGTCAGTTTTTCAGCCAAAAACTCAAAGGGGTACCCCTTTTCATTTTGGGTCATTTTTTCACCAAAAACTCATAGGGGTACCACTTTGCATTTTGGGTCAGTTTTTCAGCCAAAAATTCATAGGTGTACCCTATGCATTTTGGGTCAATTTTTCAGCCAAAAACTCAAAGGGGTACCCCTTTGCATTTTGGGTCAGTTTTTCACCAAAAACTCATAGGGGTACCCCTTTGCATTTTGGGTGAATTTTTCAGCCAAAAACTCAAAGGGTTACCCCTTTTCATTTTGGATCAGTTTTTCACCAAAAATTCTAAGGGTACCCCTTTGCATTTTGGGTCATTTTTTCACCAAAAACTCATAGGGGTACCCCTTTGCATTTTGCGTCAGTTTTTCAGCCAAAAACTCACAGGTGTACCCCTATGCATCTTGGGTCAGTTTTTCAGCCAAAAACTCAAAGGGGTACCCCTATGTATTTTGGGTCAGTTTTTCACCAAAAACTCATGGGGGTACCCCTTTGCATTTTGGGTCAGTTTTTCACCAAAAATTCAAAGGGGTACCCCTTTGCATTTTGGGTCATTTTTTTCACCAAAAACACATAGGGTACCCCTTTGCATTTGGGGTCAGTTTTTCAGCCAAAAACTCAAAGGGGTACCACTTTGCATTTTGGGTCAGTTTCTCACCAAAAACTCATAGGGGTACCTCTTTGCTTTTTGGGTGAATTTTTTTGCCAAAAACTCAAAGGGGTACCCTTTTCATTTTGGATCAGTTTTTAACCAAAAACTCTAAGGGGTACTTCATTGAATTTTGGGTCTGTTTTTCAGCCAAAACTCAAAGGGTACCCCTTTGCATTTTGGGTCATTTTTTCACCAAAACCTCATAAGGGTACCCCTATACATTCTGGGTCAGTTTTTAAACCAAAAACTCAAAGGGGTACCCCTTTGCATTTTGGGTAAGATTTTCATCAAAAACTCATAGCGGTACACCTTTGCATTTTGGGTCAGTATTTCAGCCAAAAACTCTAAGGGGTACCCCTTTGCATTTTGGGTCAGTTTTTCAGCCAAAACCTCATAGGGGTACCCCTTTGCTTTTTGGGTCAGTTTTTCAGCCGAAAACTCAAAGTAGCACCCCTTTGTATTTTGGGTCATTTTTTCACCAAAAACTCATAGGGGTACCCCTATGCATTTTGGGTCAGTCTTTCAGCCAAAAACTAAAAGGGGTACCCCTTTGCATTTTTTGTTAGATTTTCATCAAAAACTCATAGCGGTACACCTTTGCATTTTGGGTCAGTTTTTCAGCCAAAAACTCTAAGGGGTACCCCTTTGCATTTTGGGTCAGTTTTTCAGCCAGAAACTCATAGGGGTACCCCTTTGCTTTTTGGGTCAGTTTTTCAGCCAAAAACTCAAAGGGGTTACCCCTTTGTATTTTGGGTCAGTTTTTCACCAAAAACTCATAGGGGTACCCCTATGCATTTTGGGTCAGTTTTTCATCCAAAAACTCAAAGGGGTACTCCTTTGCATTTTGGGTCAGTTTTTCACCGAAAACTCATAGGGGTACCCCTTTGCGTTTGGGTCAGTTTTTCAGCCAAAAACTCATAGGTGTACCCCTATGCATTTTGGGTCAGTTTTGCAGCCAAAAACTCAAAGGGGTACCCCTTTTCATTTTGGGTCAGTTTTTCACCAAAAACTCAGAGGCGTACCCTTATGCTTATTGGGTCAAGTTTTAAGCCAAAAACTCAAAAGGGTACCCCTTTGTATTTTGGGTCAATTTTTCACCAAAAACTCTAAGGGGTACCCCTTTGCTTTTTGGGTCAGTTTTTCAGCAAAAACTCAAAGGGGTACCCCTTTGCATTTTGGGTCAGTTTTTCACCAAAAACTCAAAGGGGTACCCCATTGCTTTTTGGGTTGGTTTTTCAGCCAAAAACTGAAAGGGGTACCCCTCAGCATTTTGGGTCATTTTTTCACCAAAAACACATAGGGGTACTCCTATGCATTTTGGGTCAGTTTTTCAACCAAAAACTGAAAGGGGTACCCCTTTGCATTTTGGGTCAGTTTTTCATCAAAACCTCATAGGGGTACCACTTTGCATTTTGGGTCAGTTTTTCAGCCAAAAACTCATAGGGGAACCCCTTTGCATTTTGGGTCAGTTTTTCAGCCAAAAACTCATAGGTGTCCCCCTATGCATCTTGGGTCAGTTTTTCACCAAAAACTCATAGGGGTACCCCTTTGCATTTTGGGTGAATTTTTCAGCCAAAAACTCAAAGGGTTACCCCTTTTCATTTTGGATCAGTTTTTCACCAAAAATTCTAAGGGGTACCCCTTTGCATTTTGTGTAATTTTTTCACCAAAAACTCATAGGGGTACCCCTTTGCATTTTGCGTCAGTTTTTCAGCCAAAAACTCACAGGTGTTCCCCTATGCATCTTGGGTCAGTTTTTCAGCCAAAAACTCAAAGGGGTACCCCTTTGCATTTTTGGTCAGTTTTTCACCAAAAAACTCATAGGGGTACCCCTATGCATTTTGGGTCAGTTTTTAAGCCAAAAACTCAAAAGGGTAGCACTTTGCATTTTGGGTCAGTTTTTTACCAAAAACTCTAAGGGGTACCCATTTGCTTTTTGGGTTAGTTTTTCAGCCTAAAACTCAAAGGGGTACCCCTTTCTATTTTGGGTGACTTTTTCACCAAAAACGTATGGGGGTACCCCTTTGAATTTTGGGTCAGTTTTTCAGCCAAAAACTCAAAGGGGTACCCCTTTTCATTTTGGGTCATTTTTTCACCAAAAACTCATAGGGGTACCACTTTGCATTTTGGGTCAGTTTTTCAGCCAAAAATTCATAGGTGTACCCCTATGCATTTTGGGTCAATTTTTCAGCCAAAAACTCAAAGGGGTACCCCTTTGCATTTTGGGTCAGTTTTTCACCAAAAACTCATAGGGGTACCCCTTTGCATTTTGGGTGAATTTTTCAGCCAAAAACTCAAAGGGTTACCCCTTTTCATTTTGGATCAGTTTTTCACCAAAAATTCTAAGGGGTACCCCTTTGCATTTTGGGTCATTTTTTCACCAAAAACTCATAGGGGTACCCCTTTGCATTTTGCGTCAGTTTTTCAGCCAAAAACTCACAGGTGTACCCCTATGCATCTTGGGTCAGTTTTTCAGCCAAAAACTCAAAGGGGTACCCCTTTGCATTTTTGGTCAGTTTTTCACCAAAAACTCATAGGGGTACCCCTATGCATTTTGGGTCAGTTTTTAAGCCAAAAACTCAAAAGGGTAGCACTTTGCATTTTGGGTCAGTTTTTTACCAAAAACTCTAAGGGGTACCCATTTGCTTTTTGGGTTAGTTTTTCAGCCTAAAACTCAAAGGGGTACCCCTTTCTATTTTGGGTGACTTTTTCACCAAAAACGTATGGGGGTAACCCTTTGAATTTTGGGTCAGTTTTTCAGCCAAAAACTCAAAGGGGTACCCCTTTTCATTTTGGGTCATTTTTTCACCAAAAACTCATAGGGGTACCCCTATGCATTTTGGGTCAATTTTTCAGCCAAAAACTCAAAGGGGTACCCCTTTGCATTTTGGGTCAGTTTTTCACCAAAAACTCATAGGGGTACCCCTTTGCATTTTGGGTGAATTTTTCAGCCAAAAACTCAAAGGGTTACCCCTTTTCATTTTGGATCAGTTTTTCACCAAAAATTCTAAGGGGTACCCCTTTGCATTTTGGGTCATTTTTTCACCAAAAACTCATAGGGGTACCCCTTTGCATTTTGCGTCAGTTTTTCAGCCAAAAACTCACAGGTGTACCCCTATGCATCTTGGGTCAGTTTTTCAGCCAAAAACTCAAAGGGGTACCCCTTTGCATTTTTGGTCAGTTTTTCACCAAAAACTCATAGGGGTACCCCTATGCATTTTGGGTCAGTTTTTAAGCCAAAAACTCAAAAGGGTAGCACTTTGCATTTTGGGTCAGTTTTTTACCAAAAACTCTAAGGGGTACCCATTTGCTTTTTGGGTTAGTTTTTCAGCCTAAAACTCAAAGGGGTACCCCTTTCTATTTTGGGTGACTTTTTCACCAAAAACGTATGGGGGTAACCCTTTGAATTTTGGGTCAGTTTTTCAGCCAAAAACTCAAAGGGGTACCCCTTTTCATTTTGGGTCATTTTTTCACCAAAAACTCATAGGGGTACCACTTTGCATTTTGGGTCAGTTTTTCAGCCAAAAATTCATAGGTGTACCCCTATGCATTTTGGGTCAATTTTTCAGCCAAAAACTCAAAGGGGTACCCCTTTGCATTTTGGGTCAGTTTTTCACCAAAAACTCATAGGGGTACCCCTTTGCATTTTGGGTGAATTTTTCAGCCAAAAACTCAAAGGGTTACCCCTTTTCATTTTGGATCAGTTTTTCACCAAAAATTCTAAGGGGTACCCCTTTGCATTTTGGGTCATTTTTTCACCAAAAACTCATAGGGGTACCCCTTTGCATTTTGCGTCAGTTTTTCAGCCAAAAACTCACAGGTGTACCCCTATGCATCTTGGGTCAGTTTTTCAGCCAAAAACTCAAAGGGGTACCCCTATGTATTTTGGGTCAGTTTTTCACCAAAAACTCATGGGGGTACCCCTTTGCATTTTGGGTCAGTTTTTCACCAAAAATTCAAAGGGGTACCCCTTTGCATTTTGGGTCATTTTTTCACCAAAAACACATAGGGGTACCCCTTTGCATTTGGGGTCAGTTTTTCAGCCAAAAACTCAAAGGGGTACCACTTTGCATTTTGGGTCAGTTTCTCACCAAAAACTCATAGGGGTACCTCTTTGCTTTTTGGGTGAATTTTTTTGCCAAAAACTCAAAGGGGTACCCCTTTTCATTTTGGATCAGTTTTTAACCAAAAACTCTAAGGGGTACTTCATTGAATTTTGGGTCTGTTTTTCAGCCAAAAACTCAAAGGGTACCCCTTTGCATTTTGGGTCATTTTTTCACCAAAACCTCATAAGGGTACCCCTATACATTCTGGGTCAGTTTTTAAACCAAAAACTCAAAGGGGTACCCCTTTGCATTTTGGGTAAGATTTTCATCAAAAACTCATAGCGGTACACCTTTGCATTTTGGGTCAGTATTTCAGCCAAAAACTCTAAGGGGTACCCCTTTGCATTTTGGGTCAGTTTTTCAGCCAAAACCTCATAGGGGTACCCCTTTGCTTTTTGGGTCAGTTTTTCAGCCGAAAACTCAAAGTAGCACCCCTTTGTATTTTGGGTCATTTTTTCACCAAAAACTCATAGGGGTACCCCTATGCATTTTGGGTCAGTCTTTCAGCCAAAAAATAAAGGGGTACCCCTTTGCATTTTTTGTTAGATTTTCATCAAAAACTCATAGCGGTACACCTTTGCATTTTGGGTCAGTTTTTCAGCCAAAAACTCTAAGGGGTACCCCTTTGCATTTTGGGTCAGTTTTTCAGCCAGAAACTCATAGGGGTACCCCTTTGCTTTTTGGGTCAGTTTTTCAGCCAAAAACTCAAAGGGGTACCCCTTTGTATTTTGGGTCAGTTTTTCACCAAAAACTCATAGGGGTACCCCTATGCATTTTGGGTCAGTTTTTCATCCAAAAACTCAAAGCGGTACTCCTTTGCATTTTGGGTCAGTTTTTCACCGAAAACTCATAGGGGTACCCCTTTGCGTTTTGGGTCAGTTTTTCAGCCAAAAACTCATAGGTGTACCCCTATGCATTTTGGGTCAGTTTTGCAGCCAAAAACTCAAAGGGGTACCCCTTTGCATTTTGGGTCAGTTTTTCACCAAAAACTCAGAGGCGTACCCTTATGCTTATTGGGTCAAGTTTTAAGCCAAAAACTCAAAAGGGTACCCCTTTGTATTTTGGGTCAATTTTTCACCAAAAACTCTAAGGGGTACCCCTTTGCTTTTTGGGTCAGTTTTTCAGCCAAAAACTCAAAGGGGTACCCCTTTGCATTTTGGGTCAGTTTTTCACCAAAAACTCAAAGGGGTACCCCATTGCTTTTTGGGTTGGTTTTTCAGCCAAAAACTGAAAGGGGTACCCCTCAGCATTTTGGGTCATTTTTTCACCAAAAACACATAGGGGTACTCCTATGCATTTTGGGTCAGTTTTTCAACCAAAAACTGAAAGGGGTACCCCTTTGCATTTTGGGTCAGTTTTTCATCAAAACCTCATAGGGGTACCACTTTGCATTTTGGGTCAGTTTTTCAGCCAAAAACTCATAGGGGAACCCCTTTGCATTTTGGGTCAGTTTTTCAGCCAAAAACTCATAGGTGTCCCCCTATGCATCTTGGGTCAGTTTTTCACCAAAAACTCATAGGGGTACCCCTTTGCATTTTGGGTGAATTTTTCAGCCAAAAACTCAAAGGGTTACCCCTTTTCATTTTGGATCAGTTTTTCACCAAAAATTCTAAGGGGTACCCCTTTGCATTTTGTGTAATTTTTTCACCAAAAACTCATAGGGGGACCCCTTTGCATTTTGCGTCAGTTTTTCAGCCAAAAACTCACAGGTGTTCCCCTATGCATCTTGGGTCAGTTTTTCAGCCAAAAACTCAAAGGGGTACCCCTTTGCATTTTTGGTCAGTTTTTCACCAAAAACTCATAGGGGTACCCCTATGCATTTTGGGTCAGTTTTTAAGCCAAAAACTCAAAAGGGTAGCACTTTGCATTTTGGGTCAGTTTTTTACCAAAAACTCTAAGGGGTACCCATTTGCTTTTTGGGTTAGTTTTTCAGCCTAAAACTCAAAGGGGTACCCCTTTCTATTTTGGGTGACTTTTTCACCAAAAACGTATGGGGGTACCCCTTTGAATTTTGGGTCAGTTTTTCAGCCAAAAACTCAAAGGGGTACCCCTTTTCATTTTGGGTCATTTTTTCACCATAAACTCATAGGGGTACCACTTTGCATTTTGGGTCAGTTTTTCAGCCAAAAATTCATAGGTGTACCCCTATGCATTTTGGGTCAATTTTTCAGCCAAAAACTCAAAGGGGTACCCCTTTGCATTTTGGGTAAGATTTTCAGCCGAAAACTCATAGCGGTACACCTTTGCATTTTGGGTCAGTATTTCAGCCAAAAACTCTAAGGGGTACCCCTTTGCATTTTGGGTCAGTTTTTCAGCCAAAACCTCATAGGGGTACCCCTTTGCTTTTTGGGTCAGTTTTTCAGCCGAAAACTCAAAGTAGCACCCCTTTGTATTTTGGGTCATTTTTTCACCAAAAACTCATAGGGGTACCCCTATGCATTTTGGGTCAGTCTTTCAGCCAAAAACTAAAAGGGGTACCCCTTTGCATTTTTTGTTAGATTTTCATCAAAAACTCATAGCGGTACACCTTTGCATTTTGGGTCAGTTTTTCAGCCAAAAACTCTAAGGGGTACCCCTTTGCATTTTGGGTCAGTTTTTCAGCCAGAAACTCATAGGGGTACCCCTTTGCTTTTTGGGTCAGTTTTTCAGCCAAAAACTCAAAGGGGTACCCCTTTGTATTTTGGGTCAGTTTTTCACCAAAAACTCATAGGGGTACCCCTATGCATTTTGGGTCAGTTTTTCATCCAAAAACTCAAAGGGGTACTCCTTTGCATTTTGGGTCAGTTTTTCACCGAAAACTCATAGGGGTACCCCTTTGCGTTTTGGGTCAGTTTTTCAGCCAAAAACTCATAGGTGTACCCCTATGCATTTTGGGTCAGTTTTGCAGCCAAAAACTCAAAGGGGTACCCCTTTGCATTTTGGGTCAGTTTTTCACCAAAAACTCAGAGGCGTACCCTTATGCTTATTGGGTCAAGTTTTAAGCCAAAAACTCAAAAGGGTACCCCTTTGTATTTTGGGTCAATTTTTCACCAAAAACTCTAAGGGGTACCCCTTTGCTTTTTGGGTCAGTTTTTCAGCCAAAAACTCAAAGGGGTACCCCTTTGCATTTTGGGTCAGTTTTTCACCAAAAACTCAAAGGGGTACCCCATTGCTTTTTGGGTTGGTTTTTCAGCCAAAAACTGAAAGGGGTACCCCTCAGCATTTTGGGTCATTTTTTCACCAAAAACACATAGGGGTACTCCTATGCATTTTGGGTCAGTTTTTCAACCAAAAACTGAAAGGGGTACCCCTTTGCATTTTGGGTCAGTTTTTCATCAAAACCTCATAGGGGTACCACTTTGCATTTTGGGTCAGTTTTTCAGCCAAAAACTCATAGGGGAACCCCTTTGCATTTTGGGTCAGTTTTTCAGCCAAAAACTCATAGGTGTCCCCCTATGCATCTTGGGTCAGTTTTTCACCAAAAACTCATAGGGGTACCCCTTTGCATTTTGGGTGAATTTTTCAGCCAAAAACTCAAAGGGTTACCCCTTTTCATTTTGGATCAGTTTTTCACCAAAAATTCTAAGGGGTACCCCTTTGCATTTTGTGTAATTTTTTCACCAAAAACTCATAGGGGTACCCCTTTGCATTTTGCGTCAGTTTTTCAGCCAAAAACTCACAGGTGTTCCCCTATGCATCTTGGGTCAGTTTTTCAGCCAAAAACTCAAAGGGGTACCCCTTTGCATTTTTGGTCAGTTTTTCACCAAAAACTCATAGGGGTACCCCTATGCATTTTGGGTCAGTTTTTAAGCCAAACACTCAAAAGGGTAGCACTTTGCATTTTGGGTCAGTTTTTTACCAAAAACTCTAAGGGGTACCCATTTGCTTTTTGGGTTAGTTTTTCAGCCTAAAACTCAAAGGGGTACCCCTTTCTATTTTGGGTGACTTTTTCACCAAAAACGTATGGGGGTACCCCTTTGAATTTTGGGTCAGTTTTTCAGCCAAAAACTCAAAGGGGTACCCCTTTTCATTTTGGGTCATTTTTTCACCATAAACTCATAGGGGTACCACTTTGCATTTTGGGTCAGTTTTTTAGCCAAAAATTCATAGGTGTACCCCTATGCATTTTGGGTCAATTTTTCAGCCAAAAACTCAAAGGGGTACCCCTTTGCATTTTGGGTCAGTTTTTCACCAAAAACTCATAGGGGTACCCCTTTGCATTTTGGGTGAATTTTTCAGCCAAAAACTCAAAGGGTTACCCCTTTTCATTTTGGATCAGTTTTTCACCAAAAATTCTAAGGGGTACCCCTTTGCATTTTGGGTCATTTTTTCACCAAAAACTCATAGGGGTACCCCTTTGCATTTTGCGTCAGTTTTTCAGCCAAAAACTCACAGGTGTACCCCTATGCATCTTGGGTCAGTTTTTCAGCCAAAAACTCAAAGGGGTACCCCTATGTATTTTGGGTCAGTTTTTCACCAAAAACTCATGGGGGTACCCCTTTGCATTTTGGGTCAGTTTTTCACCAAAAATTCAAAGGGGTACCCCTTTGCATTTTGGGTCATTTTTTCACCAAAAACACATAGGGGTACCCCTTTGCATTTGGGGTCAGTTTTTCAGCCAAAGACTCAAAGGGGTACCACTTTGCATTTTGGGTCAGTTTCTCACCAAAAACTCATATGGGTACCCCTTTGCTTTTTGGGTGAATTTTTTTGCCAAAAACTCAAAGGGGTACCCCTTTTCATTTTGGATCAGTTTTTCACCAAAAACTCTAAGGGGTACTTCATTGAATTTTGGGTCTGTTTTTCAGCCAAAAACTCAAAGGGTACCCCTTTGCATTTTGGGTCATTTTTTCACCAAAACCTCATAAGGGTACCCCTATACATTCTGGGTCAGTTTTTAAACCAAAAACTCAAAGGGGTACCCCTTTGCATTTTGGGTAAGATTTTCATCAAAAACTCATAGCGGTACACCTTTGCATTTTGGGTCAGTATTTCAGCCAAAAACTCTAAGGGGTACCCCTTTGCATTTTGGGTCAGTTTTTCAGCCAAAACCTCATAGGGGTACCCCTTTGCTTTTTGGGTCAGTTTTTCAGCCGAAAACTCAAAGTAGCACCCCTTTGTATTTTGGGTCATTTTTTCACCAAAAACTCATAGGGGTACCCCTATGCATTTTGGGTCAGTCTTTCAGCCAAAAACTAAAAGGGGTACCCCTTTACATTTTTTGTTAGATTTTCATCAAAAACTCATAGCGGTACACCTTTGCATTTTGGGTCAGTTTTTCAGCCAAAAACTCTAAGGGGTACCCCTTTGCATTTTGGGTCAGTTTTTCAGCCAGAAACTCATAGGGGTACCCCTTTGCTTTTTGGGTCAGTTTTTCAGCCAAAAACTCAAAGGGGTACCCCTTTGTATTTTGGGTCAGTTTTTCACCAAAAACTCATAGGGGTACCCCTATGCATTTTGGGTCAGTTTTTCATCCAAAAACTCAAAGGGGTACTCCTTTGCATTTTGGGTCAGTTTTTCACCAAAAACTCATAGGGGTACCCCTTTGTGTTTTGGGTCAGTTTTTCAGCCAAAAACTCATAGGTGTACCCCTATGCATTTTGGGTCAGTTTTGCAGCCAAAAACTCAAAGGGGTACCCCTTTGCATTTTGGGTCAGTTTTTCACCAAAAACTCAGAGGCGTACCCTTATGCTTATTGGGTCAAGTTTTAAGCCAAAAACTCAAAAGGGTACCCCTTTGCATTTTGGGTCAATTTTTCACCAAAAACTCTAAGGGGTACCCCTTTGCATTTTGGGTCAGTTTTTCAGCCAAAAACTCATAGGGGAACCCCTTTGCATTTTGGGTCAGTTTTTCAGCCAAAAACTCATAGGTGTCCCCCTATGCATCTTGGGTCAGTTTTTCACCAAAAACTCATAGGGGTACCCCTTTGCATTTTGGGTGAATTTTTTTGCCAAAAACTCAAAGGGGTACCCCTTTGAATTTTGGGTCAGTTTTTCAGCCAAAAACTCAAAGGGGTACCCCTTTTCATTTTGGGTCATTTTTTCACCAAAAACTCATAGGGGTACCACTTTGCATTTTGGGTCAGTTTTTCAGCCAAAAATTCATAGGTGTACCCCTATGCATTTTGGGTCAATTTTTCAGCCAAAAACTCAAAGGGGTACCCCTTTGCATTTTGTGTCAGTTTTTCACCAAAAACTCATAGGGGTACCCCTTTGCATTTTGGGTGAATTTTTCAGCCAAAAACTCAAAGGGTTACCCCTTTTCATTTTGGATCAGTTTTTCACCAAAAATTCTAAGGGGTACCCCTTTGCATTTTGGGTAATTTTTTCACCAAAAAATCATAGGGGTACCCCTTTGCATTTTGCGTCAGTTTTTCAGCCAAAAACTCACAGGTGTTCCCCTATGCATCTTGGGTCAGTTTTTCAGCCAAAAACTCAAAGGGGTACCCCTTTGCATTTTTGGTCAGTTTTTCACCAAAAACTCATAGGGGTACCCCTATGCATTTTGGGTCAGTTTTTAAGCCAAAAACACAAAAGGGTAGCACTTTGCATTTTGGGTCAGTTTTTTACCAAAAACTCTAAGGGGTACCCATTTTCTTTTTGGGTTAGTTTTTCAGCCTAAAACTCAAAGGGGTACCCCTTTCTATTTTGGGTCACTTTTTCACCAAAAACCTATGGGGGTACCCCTTTGCATTTTGGGTCAGTTTTTCACCAAAAACTCATAGGGGTACCCCATTGCTTTTTGGGTCGATTTTTCAGCCAAAAACTGAAAGGGGTACCCCTCAGCATTTTGGGTCATTTTTTCACCAAAAACACATAGGGGTACCCCTATGCATTTTGGGTCAGTTTTTCAACCAAAAACTGAAAGGGGTACCCCTTTGCATTTTGGGTCAGTTTTTCATCAAAACCTCATAGGGGTACCACTTTGCATTTTGGGTCAGTTTTTCATCCAAAAACTCATAGGGGTACCCCTTTGCATTTTGGGTCAGTTTTTCAGCAAAAAACTCAAAGGGGTACCCCTTTGCATTTTGGGTCAGTTTTTCACCAAAAACTCATAGGGGTACCCCTTTGCATTTTGGGTCAATTTTTTTGCCAAAAACTCAAAGGGCTACCCCTTTGAATTTTGGGTCAGTTTTTCAGCCAAAAACTCAAAGGGGTACCCCTTTTCATTTTGGGTCATTTTTTCACCAAAAACTCATAGGGGTACCACTTTGCATTTTGGGTGAGTTTTTCACCCAAAAATTCATAGGTGTACCCCTATGCATTTTGGGTCAATTTTTCAGCCAAAAACTCAAAGGGGTACCCCTTTGCATTTTGGGTCAGTTTTTCACCAAAAACTCATAGGGGTACCCCTTTGCATTTTGGGTGAATTTTTCAGCCAAAAACTCAAAGAGTTACCCCGTTTCATTTTGGATCAGTTTTTCACCAAAAATTCTATGGGGTACCCCTTTGCATTTTGGGTCATTTTTTCACCAAAAACTCATAGGGACCCCTTTGCATTTTGCGTCAGTTTTTCAGCCAAAAACTCAGAGGCGTACCCTTATGCTTATTGGGTCAAGTTTTAAGCCAAAAACTCAAAAGGGTACCCCTTTGCATTTTGGGTCAATTTTTCACCAAAAACTCTAAGGGGTACCCCTTTGCTTTTTGGGTCAGTTTTTCAGCCAAAAACTCAAAGGGGTACCCCTTTGCATTTTGGGTCAGTTTTTCACCAAAAACTCAAAGGGGTACCCCATTGCTTTTTGGGTTGGTTTTTCAGCCAAAAACTGAAAGGGGTACCCCTCAGCATTTTGGGTCATTTTTTCACCAAAAACACATAGGGGTACTCCTATGCATTTTGGGTCAGTTTTTCAACCAAAAACTGAAAGGGGTACCCCTTTGCTTTTTGGGTCAGTTTTTCAGCCAAAAACTCAAAGGGGTACCCCTTTGCATTTTGGGTCAGTTTTTCACCAAAAACTCAAAGGGGTACCCCATTGCTTTTTGGGTTGGTTTTTCAGCCAAAAACTGAAAGGGGTACCCCTCAGCATTTTGGGTCATTTTTTCACCAAAAACACATAGGGGTACTCCTATGCATTTTGGGTCAGTTTTTCAACCAAAAACTGAAAGGGGTACCCCTTTGCATTTTGGGTCAGTTTTTCATCAAAACCTCATAGAGGTACCACTTTGCATTTTGGGTCAGTTTTTCAGCCAAAAACTCATAGGGGAACCCCTTTGCATTTTGGGTCAGTTTTTCAGCCAAAAACTCATAGGGGAACCCCTTTGCATTTTGGGTCAGTTTTTCAGCCAAAAACTCATAGGTGTCCCCCTATGCATCTTGGGTCAGTTTTTCACCAAAAACTCATAGGGGTACCCCTTTGCATTTTGGGTGAATTTTTTTGCCAAAAACTCAAAGGGGTACCCCTTTGAATTTTGGGTCAGTTTTTCAGCCAAAAACTCAAAGGGGTACCCCTTTTCATTTTGGGTCATTTTTTCACCAAAAACTCATAGGGGTACCACTTTGCATTTTGGGTCAGTTTTTCAGCCAAAAATTCATAGGTGTACCCCTATGCATTTTGGGTCAATTTTTCAGCCAAAAACTCAAAGGGGTACCCCTTTGCATTTTGTGTCAGTTTTTCACCAAAAACTCATAGGGGTACCCCTTTGCATTTTGGGTGAATTTTTCAGCCAAAAACTCAAAGGGTTACCCCTTTTCATTTTGGATCAGTTTTTCACCAAAAATTCTAAGGGGTACCCCTTTGCATTTTGGGTAATTTTTTCACCAAAAAATCATAGGGGTACCCCTTTGCATTTTGCGTCAGTTTTTCAGCCAAAAACTCACAGGTGTTCCCCTATGCATCTTGGGTCAGTTTTTCAGCCAAAAACTCAAAGGGGTACCCCTTTGCATTTTTGGTCAGTTTTTCACCAAAAACTCATAGGGGTACCCCTATGCATTTTGGGTCAGTTTTTAAGCCAAAAACTCAAAAGGGTAGCACTTTGCATTTTGGGTCAGTTTTTTACCAAAAACTCTAAGGGGTACCCATTTTCTTTTTGGGTTAGTTTTTCAGCCTAAAACTCAAAGGGGTACCCCTTTCTATTTTGGGTCACTTTTTCACCAAAAACCTATGGGGGTACCCCTTTGCATTTTGGGTCAGTTTTTCACCAAAAACTCATAGGGGTACCCCATTGCTTTTTGGGTCGATTTTTCAGCCAAAAACTGAAAGGGGTACCCCTCAGCATTTTGGGTCATTTTTTCACCAAAAACACATAGGGGTACCCCTATGCATTTTGGGTCAGTTTTTCAACCAAAAACTGAAAGGGGTACCCCTTTGCATTTTGGGTCAGTTTTTCATCAAAACCTCATAGGGGTACCACTTTGCATTTTGGGTCAGTTTTTCATCCAAAAACTCATAGGGGAACCCCTTTGCATTTTGGGTCAGTTTTTCAGCCAAAAACTCATAGGTGTCCCCCTATGCATCTTGGGTTAGTTTTTCACCAAAATCTCATAGGGGTACCCCTTTGCATTTTGGGTGAATTTTTCAGCCAAAAACTCAAAGGGTTACCCCTTTTCATTTTGGATCAGTTTTTCACCAAAAATTCTAAGGGGTACCCCTTTGCATTTTGGGTAATTTTTTCACCAAAAACTCATAGGGGTACCCCTTTGCATTTTGCGTCAGTTTTTCAGCCAAAAACTCACAGGTGTTCCACTATGCATCTTGGGTCAGTTTTTCAGCCAAAAACTCAAAGGGGTACCCCTTTGCATTTTTGGTCAGTTTTTCACCAAAAACTCATAGGGGTACCCCTATGCATTTTGGGTCAGTTTTTAAGCCAAAAACTCAAAAGGGTAGCACTTTGCATTTTGGGTCAGTTTTTTACCAAAAACTCTAAGGGGTACCCATTTGCTTTTTGGGTTAGTTTTTCAGCCTAAAACTCAAAGGGGTACCCCTTTCTATTTTGGGTGACTTTTTCACCAAAAACGTATGGGTGTACCCCTTTGTATTTTGGGTCAGTTTTTCACCAAAAACTCATAGGGGTACCCCATTGCTTTTTGGGTCGATTTTTCAGCCAAAAACTGAAAGGGGTACCCCTCAGCATTTTGGGTCATTTTTTCACCAAAAACACATAGGGGTACCCCTATGCATTTTGGGTCAGTTTTTCAACCAAAAACTGAAAAGGGGTACCCCTTTGCATTTTGGGTCAGTTTTTCATCAAAACCTCATAGGGGTACCACTTTGCATTTTGGGTCAGTTTTTCATCCAAAAACTCATAGGGGTACCCCTTTGCATTTTGGGTCAGTTTTTCAGCAAAAAACACAAAGGGGTACCCCTTTGCATTTTGGGTCAGTTTTTCACCAAAAACTCATAGGGGTACCCCTTTGCATTTTGGGTCAATTTTTTTGCCAAAAACTCAAAGGGCTACCCCTTTGAATTTTGGGTCAGTTTTTCAGCCAAAAACTCAAAGGGGTACCCCTTTTCATTTTGGGTCATTTTTTCACCAAAAACTCATAGGGGTACCACTTTGCATTTTGGGTGAGTTTTTCACCCAAAAATTCATAGGTGTACCCCTATGCATTTTGGGTCAATTTTTCAGCCAAAAACTCAAAGGGGTACCCCTTTGCATTTTGGGTCAGTTTTTCACCAAAAACTCATAGGGGTACCCCTTTGCATTTTGGGTGAATTTTTCAGCCAAAAACTCAAAGAGTTACCCCGTTTCATTTTGGATCAGTTTTTCACCAAAAATTCTATGGGGTACCCCTTTGCATTTTGGGTCATTTTTTCACCAAAAACTCATAGGGGTACCCCTTTGCATTTTGCGTCAGTTTTTCAGCCAAAAACTCAGAGGCGTACCCTTATGCTTATTGGGTCAAGTTTTAAGCCAAAAACTCAAAAGGGTACCCCTTTGCATTTTGGGTCAATTTTTCACCAAAAACTCAAAGGGGTACCCCATTGCTTTTTGGGTTGGTTTTTCAGCCAAAAACTGAAAGGGGTACCCCTCAGCATTTTGGGTCATTTTTTCACCAAAAACACATAGGGGTACTCCTATGCATTTTGGGTCATTTTTTCAACCAAAAACTGAAAGGGGTACCCCTTTGCATTTTGGGTCAGTTTTTCATCAAAACCTCATAGGGGTACCACTTTGCATTTTGGGTCAGTTTTTCAGCCAAAAACTCATAGGGGAACCCCTTTGCATTTTGGGTCAGTTTTTCAGCAAAAAACTCATAGGGGAACCCCTTTGCATTTTGGGTCAGTTTTTCAGCCAAAAACTCATAGGTGTCCCCCTATGCATCTTGGGTCAGTTTTTCACCAAAAACTCATAGGGGTACCCCTTTGCATTTTGGGTGAATTTTTTTGCCAAAAACTCAAAGGGGTACCCCTTTGAATTTTGGGTCAGTTTTTCAGCCAAAAACTCAAAGGGGTACCCCTTTTCATTTTGGGTCATTTTTTCACCAAAAACTCATAGGGGTACCACTTTGCATTTTGGGTCAGTTTTCAGCCAAAAATTCATAGGTGTACCCCTATGCATTTTGGGTCAATTTTTCAGCCAAAAACTCAAAGGGGTACCCCTTTGCATTTTGTGTCAGTTTTTCACCAAAAACTCATAGGGGTACCCCTTTGCATTTTGGGTGAATTTTTCAGCCAAAAACTCAAAGGGTTACCCCTTTTCATTTTGGATCAGTTTTTCACCAAAAATTCTAAGGGGTACCCCTTTGCATTTTGGGTAATTTTTTCACCAAAAACTCATAGGGGTACCCCTTTGCATTTTGCGTCAGTTTTTCAGCCAAAAACTCACAGGTGTTCCCCTATGCATCTTGTGTCAGTTTTTCAGCCAAAAACTCAAAGGGGTACCCCTTTGCATTTTTGGTCAGTTTTTCACCAAAAACTCATAGGGGTACCCCTATGCATTTTGGGTCAGTTTTTAAGCCAAAAACTCAAAAGGGTAGCACTTTGCATTTTGGGTCAGTTTTTCAGCCAAAAACTCTAAGGGGTACCCATTTTCTTTTTGGGTTAGTTTTTCAGCCTAAAACTCAAAGGGGTACCCCTTTCTATTTTGGGTCACTTTTTCACCAAAAACCTATGGGGGTACCCCTTTGCATTTTGGGTCAGTTTTTCACCAAAAACTCATAGGGGTACCCCATTGCTTTTTGGGTCGATTTTTCAGCCAAAAACTGAAAGGGGTACCCCTCAGCATTTTGGGTCATTTTTTCACCAAAAACACATAGGGGTACCCCTATGCATTTTGGGTCAGTTTTTCAACCAAAAACTGAAAGGGGTACCCCTTTGCATTTTGGGTCAGTTTTTCATCAAAACCTCATAGGGGTACCACTTTGCATTTTGGGTCAGTTTTTCATCCAAAAACTCATAGGGGTACCCCTTTGCATTTTGGGTCAGTTTTTCATCCAAAAACTCATAGGTGTCCCCCTATGCATCTTGGGTCAGTTTTTCAGCAAAAAACTCAAAGGGGTACCCCTTTGCATTTTGGGTCAATTTTTCAACAAAAACTCATAGGGGTACCCCTTTGCATTTTGGGTGAATTTTTTTGCCAAAAACTCAAAGGGCTACCCCTTTGAATTTTGGGTCAGTTTTTCAGCCAAAAACTCAAAGGGGTACCCCTTTTCATTTTGGGTCATTTTTTCACCAAAAACTCATAGGGGTACCTCTTTGCATTTTGGGTCAGTTTTTCAGCCAAAAATTCATAGGTGTACCCCTATGCATTTTGGGTCAATTTTTCAGCCAAAAACTCAAAGGGGTACCCCTTTGCATTTTGGGTCAGTTTTTCACCAAAAACTCATAGGGGTACCCCTTTGCATTTTGGGTGAATTTTTCAGCCAAAAACTCAAAGAGTTACCCCGTTTCATTTTGAATCAGTTTTTCACCAAAAATTCTATGGGGTACCCCTTTGCATTTTGGGTCATTTTTTCACCAAAAACTCATAGGGGTACCCCTTTGCATTTTGCATCAGTTTTTCAGCCAAAAACTCAGAGGCGTACCCTTATGCTTATTGGGTCATGTTTTAAGCCAAAAACTCAAAAGGGTACCCCTTTGCATTTTTGGTCAATTTTTCACCAAAAACTCTAAGGGGTACCCCTTTGCTTTTTGGGTCAGTTTTTCAGCCAAAAACTCAAAGGGGTACCCCTTTGCATTTTTGGTCAGTTTTTCACCAAAAACTCAAAGGGGTACCCCATTGCTTTTTGGGTTGGTTTTTCAGCCAAAAACTGAAAGGGGTACCCCTCAGCATTTTGGGTCATTTTTTCTCCAAAAACACATAGGGGTACTCCTATGCATTTTGGGTCAGTTTTTCAACCAAAAACTGAAAGGGGTACCCCTTTGATTTTGGGTCAGTTTTTCATCAAAACCTCATAGGGGTACCACTTTGCATTTTGGGTCAGTTTTTCAGCCAAAAACTCATAGGGGAACCCCTTTGCATTTTGGGTCAGTTTTTCAGCCAAAAACTCATAGGTGTCCCCCTATGCATCTTGGGTCAGTTTTTCACCAAAAACTCATAGGGGTACCCCTTTGCATTTTGGGTGAATTTTTTTGCCAAAAACTCAAAGGGGTACCCCTTTGAATTTTGGGTCAGTTTTTCAGCCAAAAACTCAAAGGGGTACCCCTTTTCATTTTGGGTCATTTTTTCACCAAAAACGCATAGGGGTACCACTTTGCATTTTGGGTCAGTTTTCAGCCAAAAATTCATAGGTGTACCCCTATGCATTTTGGGTCAATTTTTCAGCCAAAAACTCAAAGGGGTACCCCTTTGCATTTTGGGTCAGTTTTTCACCAAAAACTCATAGGGGTACCCCTTTGCATTTTGGGTGAATTTTTCAGCCAAAAGCTCAAAGGGTTACCCCTTTTCATTTTGGATCAGTTTTTCACCAAAAATTCTAAGGGGTACCCCTTTGCATTTTGGGTAATTTTTTCACCAAAAAATCATAGGGGTACCCCTTTGCATTTTGCGTCAGTTTTTCAGCCAAAAACTCACAGGTGTTCCCCTATGCATCTTGGGTCAGTTTTTCAGCCAAAAACTCAAAGGGGTACCCCTTTGCATTTTTGGTCAGTTTTTCACCAAAAACTCATAGGGGTACCCCTATGCATTTTGGGTCAGTTTTTAAGCCAAAAATTCAAAAGGGTAGCACTTTGCATTTTGGGTCAGTTTTTTACCAAAAACTCTAAGGGGTACCCATTTTCTTTTTGGGTTAGTTTTTCAGCCTAAAACTCAAAGGGGTACCCCTTTCTATTTTGGGTCACTTTTTCACCAAAAACCTATGGGGGTACCCCTTTGCATTTTTGGTCAGTTTTTCACCAAAAACTCATAGGGGTACCCCTATGCATTTTGGGTCAGATTTTAAGCCAAAAACTCAAAAGGGTAGCACTTTGCATTTTGGGTCAGTTTTTTACCAAAAACTCTAAGGGGTACCCATTTGCTTTTTGGGTTAGTTTTTCAGCCTAAAACTCAAAGGGGTACCCCTTTGTATTTTGGGTCACTTTTTCACCAAAAACGTATGGGGGTACCCCTTTGCATTTTGGGTCAGTTTTTCACCAAAAACTCATAGGGGTACCCCATTGCTTTTTGGGTCGGTTTTTCTGCCAAAAACTGAAAGGGGTACCCTTCAGCATTTTGGGTCATTTTTTCACCAAAAACACATAGGGGTACCCCTATGCATTTTGGGTCAGTTTTTCAACCAAAAACTGAAAGGGGTACCCCTTTGCATTTTGGGTCAGTTTTTCATCAAAACCTCATAGGGGTGCCACTTTGCATTTTGGGTCAGTTTTTCAGCCAAAAACTCATTGGGGTACCCCTTTGCATTTTGGGTCAATTTTTCACCAAAAACTCATAGGGGTACCCCTTTGCATTTTGGGTGAATTTTTTTGCCAAAAACTCAAAGGGGTACCCCTTTGAATTTTGGGTCAGTTTTTCAGCCAAAAACTCAAAGGGGTACCCCTTTTCATTTTGGGTCATTTTTTCACCAAAAACTCATAGGGGTACCACTTTGCATTTTGGGTCAGTTTTTCAGCCAAAAATTCATAGGTGTACCCCTATGCATTTAGGGTCAATTTTTCAGCCAAAAACTCAAAGGGGTACCCCTTTGCATTTTGGGTCAGTTTTTCACCAAAAACTCATAGGGGTACCCCTTTGCATTTTGGGTGAATTTTTCAGCCAAAAACTCAAAGAGTTACCACGTTTCATTTTGGATCAGTTTTTCACCAAAAATTCTAAGGGGTACCCCTTTGCATTTTGGGTCATTTTTTCACCAAAAACTCATAGGGGTACCCCTTTGCATTTTTGGTCAGTTTTTCACCAAAAACTCATAGGGGTACCCCTATGCATTATGGGTCAGTTTTTAAGCCAAAAACTCAAAAGGGTAGCACTTTGCATTTTGGGTCAGTTTTTCACCAAAAACTCTAAGGGGTACCCATTTGCTTTTTGGGTTAGTTTTTCAGCCAAAAACTCAAAGGGGTACCCCTTTGTATTTTGGGTCAGTTTTTCACCAAAAACTCATGGGGGTACCCCTTTGCATTTTGGGTCAGTTTTTCACCAAAAACTCATAGGGGTACCCCATTGCTTTTTGGGTCGGTTTTTCAGCCAAAAACTGAAAGGGGTACCCCTTAGCATTCTGGGTCATTTTTTCACCAAAAACACATAGGGGTACCCCTATGCATTTTGGGTCAGTCTTTCAGCCAAAAACTGAAAGGGGTACCCCTTTGCATTTTGGGTTAGATTTTCATCAAAAACTCATAGCGGTACACCTTTGCATTTTGGGTCAGTTTTTCAGCCAAAAACTCTAAGGGGTACCCCTTTGCATTTTGGGTCAGTTTTTCAGCCAAAAACTCATAGGGGTACCCCTTTGCTTTTTGGGTCAGTTTTTAAGCCAAAAACTCAAAAGGGTAGCACTTTGCATTTTGGGTCAGTTTTTCACCAAAAACTCTAAGGGGTACCCATTTGCTTTTTGGGTTAGTTTTTCAGCCAAAAACTCAAAGGGGTACCCCTTTGTATTTTGGGTCAGTTTTTCGCCAAAAACTCAAAAGGGTAGCACTTTGCATTTTGGGTCAGTTTTTCACCAAAAACTCATAGGGGTACCCCATTGCTTTTTGGGTCGGTTTTTCAGCCAAAAACTGAAAGGGGTACCCCTTAGCATTCTGGGTCATTTTTTCACCAAAAACACATAGGGGTACCCCTATGCATTTTGGGTCAGTTTTTCAACCAAAAACTGAAAGGGGTACCCCTTTGCATTTTGGGTCAGTTTTTCATCAAAAACTCATAGCGGTACACCTTTGCATTTTGGGTCAGTTTTTCAGCAAAAAACTCTAAGGGGTACCCCTTTGCATTTTGGGTCAGTTTTTCAGCCAAAAACTCATATGGGTACCCCTTTGCTTTTTGGGTCAGTTTTTCAGCCAAAAACTCAAAGTAGTACCCCTTTGTATTTTGAGTCATTTTTTCACCAAAAACTCATAGGGGTACCCCTATGCATTTTGGGTCAGTCTTTCAGCCAAAAACTCTAAGGGGTACCCCTTTGCATTTTGGGTCAGTTTTTCAGCCAAAAACTCATAGGGGTACCCTTTTGCTTTTTGGGTCAGTTTTTCAGCCAAAAACTCAAAGGGGTACCCCATTGTATTTTGGGTCAGTTTTTCACCAAAAACTCATAGGGGTACCCCTATGCATTTTGGGTCAGTTTTTCAGCCAAAAACTCAAAGGGGTACTCCTTTGCATTTTGGTCAGTTTTTCACCGAAAACTCATAGGGGTACCCCTTTGCATTTTGGGTCAGTTTTTCAGCCAAAAACTCATAGGTGTACCCCTATGCATTTTGGGTCAGTTTTCCAGCCAAAAACTCAAAGGGGTACCCCTTTGCATTTTGGGTCAGTTTTTCAGCCAAAAACTCATATGGGTACCCCTTTGCTTTTTGGGTCAGTTTTTCAGCCAAAAACTCAAAGTAGTACCCCTTTGTATTTTGAGTCATTTTTTCACCAAAAACTCATAGGGGTACCCCTATGCATTTTGGGTCAGTCTTTCAGCCAAAAACTAAAAGGGGTACCCCTTTGCATTTTGGGTTAGATTTTCATCAAAAACTGATAGCGGTACACCTTTGCATTTTGGGTCAGTTTTTCAGCCAAAAACTCTAAGGGGTACCCCTTTGCATTTTGGGTCAGTTTTTCAGCCAAAAACTCATAGGGGTACCCTTTTGCTTTTTGGGTCAGTTTTTAAGCCAATAACTCAAAAGGGTAGCACTTTGCATTTTGGGTCAGTTTTTCACCAAAAACTCTAAGGGGTACCCATTTGCTTTTTGGGTTAGTTTTTCAGCCAAAAACTCAAAGGGGTACCCCTTTGTATTTTGGGTCAGTTTTTCACCAAAAACTCATGGGGGTACCCCTTTGCATTTTGGGTCAGTTTTTCACCAAAAACTCATAGGGGTACCCCATTGCTTTTTGGGTCGGTTTTTTCAGCCAAAAACTGAAAGGGGTACCCCTTAGCATTCTGGGTCATTTTTTCACCAAAAACACATAGGGGTACCCCTATGCATTTTGGGTCAGTTTTTCAACCAAAAACTGAAAGGGGTACCCCTTTGCATTTTGGGTCAGTTTTTCATCAAAAACTCATAGCGGTACACCTTTGCATTTTGGGTCAGTTTTTCAGCAAAAAACTCTAAGGGGTACCCCTTTGCATTTTGGGTCAGTTTTTCAGCCAAAAACTCATATGGGTACCCCTTTGCTTTTTGGGTCAGTTTTTCAGCCAAAAACTCAAAGTAGTACCCCTTTGTATTTTGAGTCATTTTTTCACCAAAAACTCATAGGGGTACCCCTATGCATTTTGGGTCAGTCTTTCAGCCAAAAACTAAAAGGGGTACCCCTTTGCATTTTGGGTTAGATTTTCATCAAAAACTGATAGCGGTACACCTTTGCATTTTGGGTCAGTTTTTCAGCCAAAAACTCTAAGGGGTACCCCTTTGCATTTTGGGTCAGTTTTTCAGCCAAAAACTCATAGGGGTACCCTTTTGCTTTTTGGATCAGTTTTTCAGCCAAAAACTCAAAGGGGTACCCCATTGTATTTTGGTTCAGGGTTTCACCAAAAACTCATAGGGGTACCCCTATGCATTTTGGGTCAGTTTTTCAGCCAAAAACTGAAAGGGGTACCCCTCAGCATTTTGGGTCATTTTTTCACCAAAAACTCAAAAGGGTAGCACTTTGCATTTTGGGTCAGTTTTTCATCAAAAACTCATAGCGGTACACCTTTGCATTTTGGGTCAGTTTTTCAGCAAAAAACTCTAAGGGGTACCCCTTTGCATTTTGGGTCAGTTTTTCAGCCAAAAACTCATATGGGTACCCCTTTGCTTTTTGGGTCAGTTTTTCAGCCAAAAACTCAAAGTAGTACCCCTTTGTATTTTGAGTCATTTTTTCACCAAAAACTCATAGGGGTACCCCTATGCATTTTGGGTCAGTCTTTCAGCCAAAAACTAAAAGGGGTACCCCTTTGCATTTTGGGTTAGATTTTCATCAAAACCTGATAGCGGTACACCTTTGCATTTTGGGTCAGTTTTTCAGCCAAAAACTCTAAGGGGTACCCCTTTGCATTTTGGGTCAGTTTTTCAGCCAAAAACTCATAGGGGTACCCTTTTGCTTTTTGGGTCAGTTTTTCAGCCAAAAACTCAAAGGGGTACCCCATTGTATTTTGGGTCAGTTTTTCACCAAAAACTCATAGGGGTACCCCTATGCATTTTGGGTCAGTTTTTCAGCCAAAAACTCAAAGGGGTACTCCTTTGCATTTTGGGTCAGTTTTTCACCGAAAACTCATAGGGGTACCCCTTTGCATTTTGGGTCAGTTTTTCAGCCAAAAACTCATAGGTGTACCCCTATGCATTTTGGGTCAGTTTTCCAGCCAAAAACTCAAAGGGGTACCCCTTTGCATTTTGGGTCAGTTTTTCAGCCAAAAACTCATATGGGTACCCCCTTTGCTTTTTGGGTCAGTTTTTCAGCCAAAAACTCAAAGTAGTACCCCTTTGTATTTTGAGTCATTTTTTCACCAAAAACTCATAGGGGTACCCCTATGCATTTTGGGTCAGTCTTTCAGCCAAAAACTAAAAGGGGTACCCCTTTGCATTTTGGGTTAGATTTTCATCAAAAACTGATAGCGGTACACCTTTGCATTTTGGGTCAGTTTTTCAGCCAAAAACTCTAAGGGGTACCCCTTTGCATTTTGGGTCAGTTTTTCAGCCAAAAACTCATAGGGGTACCCTTTTGCTTTTTGGGTCAGTTTTTAAGCCAAAAACTCAAAAGGGTAGCACTTTGCATTTTGGGTCAGTTTTTCACCAAAAACTCTAAGGGGTACCCATTTGCTTTTTGGGTTAGTTTTTCAGCCAAAAACTCAAAGGGGTACCCCTTTGTATTTTGGGTCAGTTTTTCACCAAAAACTCATGGGGGTACCCCTTTGCATTTTGGGTCAGTTTTTCACCAAAAACTCATAGGGGTACCCCATTGCTTTTTGGGTCGGTTTTTCAGCCAAAAACTGAAAGGGGTACCCCTTAGCATTCTGGGTCATTTTTTCACCAAAAACACATAGGGGTACCCCTATGCATTTTGGGTCAGTTTTTCAACCAAAAACTGAAAGGGGTACCCCTTTGCATTTTGGGTCAGTTTTTCATCAAAAACTCATAGCGGTACACCTTTGCATTTTGGGTCAGTTTTTCAGCAAAAAACTCTAAGGGGTACCCCTTTGCATTTTGGGTCAGTTTTTCAGCCAAAAACTCATATGGGTACCCCTTTGCTTTTTGGGTCAGTTTTTCAGCCAAAAACTCAAAGTAGTACCCCTTTGTATTTTGAGTCATTTTTTCACCAAAAACTCATAGGGGTACCCCTATGCATTTTGGGTCAGTCTTTCAGCCAAAAACTAAAAGGGGTACCCCTTTGCATTTTGGGTTAGATTTTCATCAAAAACTGATAGCGGTACACCTTTGCATTTTGGGTCAGTTTTTCAGCCAAAAACTCTAAGGGGTACCCCTTTGCATTTTGGGTCAGTTTTTTCAGCCAAAAACTCATAGGGGTACCCTTTTGCTTTTTGGGTCAGTTTTTCAGCCAAAAACTCAAAGGGGTACCCCATTGTATTTTGGGTCAGTTTTTCACCAAAAACTCATAGGGGTACCCCTATGCATTTTGGGTCAGTTTTTCAGCCAAAAACTCAAAGGGGTACTCCTTTGCATTTTGGGTCAGTTTTTCACCGAAAACTCATAGGGGTACCCCTTTGCATTTTGGGTCAGTTTTTCAGCCAAAAACTCATAGGTGTACCCCTATGCATTTTGGGTCAGTTTTCCAGCCAAAAACTCAAAGGGGTACCCCTTTGCATTTTGGGTCAGTTTTTCAGCCAAAAACTCATATGGGTACCCCTTTGCTTTTTGGGTCAGTTTTTCAGCCAAAAACTCAAAGTAGTACCCCTTTGTATTTTGAGTCATTTTTTCACCAAAAACTCATAGGGGTACCCCTATGCATTTTGGGTCAGTCTTTCAGCCAAAAACTAAAAGGGGTACCCCTTTGCATTTTGGGTTAGATTTTCATCAAAAACTGATAGCTGTACACCTTTGCATTTTGGGTCAGTTTTTCAGCCAAAAACTCTAAGGGGTACCCCTTTGCATTTTGGGTCAGTTTTCAGCCAAAAACTCATAGGGGTACCCTTTTGCTTTTTGGGTCAGTTTTTAAGCCAATAACTCAAAAGGGTAGCACTTTGCATTTTGGGTCAGTTTTTCACCAAAAACTCTAAGGGGTACCCATTTGCTTTTTGGGTTAGTTTTTCAGCCAAAAACTCAAAGGGGTACCCCTTTGTATTTTGGGTCAGTTTTTCACCAAAAACTCATGGGGGTACCCCTTTGCATTTTGGGTCAGTTTTTCACCAAAAACTCATAGGGGTACCCCATTGCTTTTTGGGTCGATTTTTCAGCCAAAAACTGAAAGGGGTACCCCTTAGCATTCTGGGTCATTTTTTCACCAAAAACACATAGGGGTACCCCTATGCATTTTGGGTCAGTTTTTCAACCAAAAACTGAAAGGGGTACCCCTTTGCATTTTGGGTCAGTTTTTCATCAAAAACTCATAGCGGTACACCTTTGCATTTTGGGTCAGTTTTTCAGCAAAAAACTCTAAGGGGTACCCCTTTGCATTTTGGGTCAGTTTTTCAGCCAAAAACTCATATGGGTACCCCTTTGCTTTTTGGGTCAGTTTTTCAGCCAAAAACTCAAAGTAGTACCCCTTTGTATTTTGAGTCATTTTTTCACCAAAAACTCATAGGGGTACCCCTATGCATTTTGGGTCAGTCTTTCAGCCAAAAACTAAAAGGGGTACCCCTTTGCATTTTGGGTTAGATTTTCATCAAAAACTGATAGCGGTACACCTTTGCATTTTGGGTCAGTTTTTCAGCCAAAAACTCTAAGGGGTACCCCTTTGCATTTTGGGTCAGTTTTTCAGCCAAAAACTCATAGGGGTACCCTTTTGCTTTTTGGGTCAGTTTTTCAGCCAAAAACTCAAAGGGGTACCCCATTGTATTTTGGTTCAGGGTTTCACCAAAAACTCATAGGGGTACCCCTATGCATTTTGGGTCAGTTTTTCAGCCAAAAACTCAAAGGGGTACTCCTTTGCATTTTGGGTCAGTTTTTCAGCCAAAAACTCATAGGTGTACCCCTATGCATTTTGGGTCAGTTTTCCAGCCAAAAACTCAAAGGGGTACCCCTTTGCATTTTGGGTCAGTTTTTCACCAAAAACTCATAGGGGTACCCTTATGCTTTTTTGGTCAAGTTTTAAGCCAAAAACTCAAAAGGGTACCCCTTTGCATTTTGGGTCAATTTTTCACCAAAAACTCTAAGGGGTACCCCTTTGCTTTTTGGGTTAGTCTTTCAGCCAAAAACTCAACGGGGTACCCCTTTGCATTTTGGGTCAGTTTTTCACCAAAAACTCAAAGGGGTACCCCTTTGCATTTTGGGTCAGTTTTTCACCAAAAACTCAAAGGGGTACCCCATTGCTTTTTGGGTTGGTTTTTCAGCCAAAAACTGAAAGGGGTACCCCTCAGCATTTTGGGTCATTTTTTCACCAAAAACACATAGGGGTACCCCTATGCATTTTGGGTCAGTTTTTCAACCAAAAACTGAAAGGGGTACCCCTTTGCATTTTGGGTCAGTTTTTCATCAAAAACTCATAGCGGTACACCTTTGCATTTTGGGTCAGTTTTTCAGCAAAAAACTCTAAGGGGTACCCCTTTGCATTTTGGGTCAGTTTTTCAGCCAAAAACTCATATGGGTACCCCTTTGCTTTTTGGGTCAGTTTTTCAGCCAAAAACTCAAAGTAGTACCCCTTTGTATTTTGAGTCATTTTTTCACCAAAAACTCATAGGGGTACCCCTATGCATTTTGGGTCAGTCTTTCAGCCAAAAACTAAAAGGGGTACCCCTTTGCATTTTGGGTTAGATTTTCATCAAAAACTGATAGCGGTACACCTTTGCATTTTGGGTTAGTTTTTCAGCCAAAAACTCTAAGGGGTACCCCTTTGCATTTTGGGTCAGTTTTTCAGCCAAAAACTCATAGGGGTACCCTTTTGCTTTTTGGGTCAGTTTTTCAGCCAAAAACTCAAAGGGGTACCCCATTGTATTTTGGTTCAGTTTTTCACCAAAAACTCATAGGGGTACCCCTATGCATTTTGGTTCAGTTTTTCAGCCAAAAACTCAAAGGGGTACTCCTTTGCATTTTGGGTCAGTTTTTCACCGAAAACTCATAGGGGTTCCCCTTTGCATTTTGGGTCAGTTTTTCAGCCAAAAACTCATAGGTGTACCCCTATGCATTTTGGGTCAGTTTTCCAGCCAAAAACTCAAAGGGGTACCCCTTTGCATTTTGGGTCAGTTTTTCACCAAAAACTCATAGGGGTACCCTTATGCTTTTTTGGTCAAGTTTTAAGCCAAAAACTCAAAAGGGTACCCCTTTGCATTTTGGGTCAATTTTTCACCAAAAACTCTAAGGGGTACCCCTTTGCTTTTTGGGTTAGTCTTTCAGCCAAAAACTCAACGGGGTACCCCTTTGCATTTTGGGTCAGTTTTTCACCAAAAACTCAAAGGGGTACCCCTTTGCATTTTGGGTCAGTTTTTCACCAAAAACTCAAAGGGGTACCCCATTGCTTTTTGGGTTGGTTTTTCAGCCAAAAACTGAAAGGGGTACCCCTCAGCATTTTGGGTCATTTTTTCACCAAAAACACATAGGGGTACCCCTATGCATTTTGGGTCAGTTTTTCATCAAAACCTCATAGGGGTACCACTTTGCATTTTGGGTCAGTTTTTCAGCCAAAAACTCATAGGGGTACCCCTTTGCATTTTAGGTCAGTTTTTCAGCCAAAAACTCATAGGTGTCCCCCTATGCATCTTGGGTCAGTTTTTCCGCAAAAAACTCAAAGGGCTACCCCTTTGCATTTTGGGTCAGTTTTTCACCAAAAACTCATAGGGGTACCCCTTTGCATTTTGGGTCAATTTTTTTGCCAAAAACTCAAAGGGGTACCCCTTTGAATTTTGGGTCAGTTTTTCAGCCAAAAACTCAAAGGGGTACCCCTTTTCATTTTGGGTCATTTTTTCACCAAAAACTCATAGGGGTACCACTTTGCATTTTGGGTCAGTTTTTCAGCCAAAAATTCATAGGTGTACCCCTATGCATTTTGGGTCAATTTTTCAGACAAAAACTCAAAGGGGTACCCCTTTGCATTTTGGGTCAGTTTTTCACCAAAAACTCATAGGGGTACCCCTTTGCATTTTGGGTGAATTTTTCAGCCAAAAACTCAAAGGGTTACCCCTTTTCATTTTGGATCAGTTTTTCACCAAAAATTCTAAGGGGTACCCCTTTGCATTTTGGGTCATTTTTTCACCAAAAACTCATAGGGGTACCCCTTTGCATTTTGGGTCAGTGTTTCATCAAAACCTCATAGGGGTACCACTTTGCATTTTGGGTCAGTTTTTCAGCCAAAAACTCATAGGGGTACCCCTTTGCATTTTGGGTCAGTTTTCCAGCCAAAAACTCAAAGGGGTACCCCTTTGCATTTTGGGTCAGTTTTTCACCAAAAACTCAGAGGGGTACCCTTATGCATTTTGGGTCAAGTTTTAAGCCAAAAACTCAAAAAGGTACCCCTTTGCATTTTGGGTCAATTTTTCACAAAAAACTCTAAGGGGTACCCCTTTGCATTTTGGGTCAGTTTTTCACCAAAAACTCATAGGGGTACCCCTTTGCATTTTGGGTGAATTTTTCAGCCAAAAACTCAAAGGGTTACCACTTTTCATTTTGGATCAGTTTTTCACCAAAAATTCTAAAGGGTACCCCTTTGCATTTTGGGTCATTTTTTCACCAAAAACTCATAGGGGTACCCCATTGCATTTTGCGTCAGTTTTTCAGCCAAAAACTCACAGGTGTACCCCTATGCATCTTGGGTCAGTTTTTCAGCCAAAAACTCAAAGGGGTACCCCTTTGCATTTTTGGTCAATTTTTCACCAAAAACTCATAGGGGTACCCCTATGCATTTTGGCTCAGTTTTTAAGCCAAAAACTCAAAAGGGTAGCACTTTGCATTTTGGGTCAGTTTTTCACCAAAAACTCTAAGGGGTACCCATTTGCTTTTTGGGTTAGTTTTTCAGCCTAAAACTCAAAGGGGTACCCCCTTTGTATTTTGGGTCAATTTTTCACCAAAAACTCATGGGGGTACCCCTTTGCATTTTGGGTCAGTTTTTCACCAAAAACTCATAGGGGTACCCCATTGCTTTTTGGGTCGGTTTTTCAGCCAAAAACTGAAAGGGGTACCCCTCAGCATTTTGGGTCATTTTTTCACCAAAAACACATAGGGGTACCCCTATGCATTTTGGGTCAGTTTTTCAACAAAAAACTGAAAGGGGTACCCCTTTGCATTTTGGGTCAGTTTTTCATCAAAACCTCATAGGGGTACCACTTTGCATTTTGGGTCAGTTTTTCAGCCAAAAACTCATAGGGGTACCCCTTTGCATTTTGGGTCAGTTTTTCAGCGAAAAACTCATAGGTGTCCCCCTATGCATCTTGGGTCAGCTTTTCAGCAAAAAACTCAAAGGGGTACCCCTTTGCATTTTGGGTCAGTTTTTCACCAAAAACTCATAGGGGTACCCCTTTGCATTTTGGGTGAATTTTTTTGCCAAAAACTCAAAGGGGTACCCCTTTGAATTTTGGGTCAGTTTTTCAGCCAAAAACTCAAAGGGGTACCCCTTTGCATTTTGGGTCAGTTTTTCACCAAAAACTCAAAGGGGTACCCATTTGCTTTTTGGGTTAGTTTTTCAGCCAAAAACTCAAAGGTGTACCCCTTTGTATTTTGGGTCAGTTTTTCACCAAAAACTCATGGGGGTACCCCTTTGCATTTTGGGTCAATTTTTTTGCCAAAAACTCAAAGGGGTACCCCTTTGAATTTTGGGTCAGTTTTTCAGCCAAAAACTCAAAGGGGTACCCCTTTTCATTTTGGGTCATTTTTTCACCAAAAACTCATAGGGGTACCACTTTGCATTTTGGGTCAGTTTTTCAGCCAAAAATTCATAGGTGTACCCCTATGCATTTTGGGTCAATTTTTCAGACAAAAACTCAAAGGGGTACCCCTTTGCATTTTGGGTCAGTTTTTCACCAAAAACTCATAGGGGTACCCCTTTGCATTTTGGGTGAATTTTTCAGCCAAAAACTCAAAGGGTTACCCCTTTTCATTTTGGATCAGTTTTTCACCAAAAATTCTAAGGGGTACCCCTTTGCATTTTGGGTCATTTTTTCACCAAAAACTCATAGGGGTACCCCTTTGCATTTTGGGTCAGTGTTTCATCAAAACCTCATAGGGGTACCACTTTGCATTTTGGGTCAGTTTTTCAGCCAAAAACTCATAGGGGTACCCCTTTGCATTTTGGGTCAGTTTTCCAGCCAAAAACTCAAAGGGGTACCCCTTTTCATTTTGGGTCAGTTTTTCACCAAAAACTCAGAGGGGTACCCTTATGCATTTTGGGTCAAGTTTTAAGCCAAAAACTCAAAAAGGTACCCCTTTGCATTTTGGGTCAATTTTTCACAAAAAACTCTAAGGGGTACCCCTTTGCATTTTGGGTCAGTTTTTCACCAAAAACTCATAGGGGTACCCCTTTGCATTTTGGGTGAATTTTTCAGCCAAAAACTCAAAGGGTTACCACTTTTCATTTTGGATCAGTTTTTCACCAAAAATTCTAAAGGGTACCCCTTTGCATTTTGGGTCATTTTTTCACCAAAAACTCATAGGGGTACCCCATTGCATTTTGCGTCAGTTTTTCAGCCAAAAACTCACAGGTGTACCCCTATGCATCTTGGGTCAGTTTTTCAGCCAAAAACTCAAAGGGGTACCCCTTTGCATTTTTGGTCAATTTTTCACCAAAAACTCATAGGGGTACCCCTATGCATTTTGGCTCAGTTTTTAAGCCAAAAACTCAAAAGGGTAGCACTTTGCATTTTGGGTCAGTTTTTCACCAAAAACTCTAAGGGGTACCCATTTGCTTTTTGGGTTAGTTTTTCAGCCTAAAACTCAAAGGGGTACCCCCTTTGTATTTTGGGTCAATTTTTCACCAAAAACTCATGGGGGTACCCCTTTGCATTTTGGGTCAGTTTTTCACCAAAAACTCATAGGGGTACCACTTTGCATTTTGGGTCAGTTTTTCAGCCAAAAACTCATAGGGGTACCCCTTTGCATTTTGGGTCAGTTTTTCAGCCAAAAACTCATAGGTGTCCCCCTATGCATCTTGGGTCAGTTTTTCAGCAAAAAACTCAAAGGGGTACCCCTTTGCATTTTGGGTCAGTTTTTCACCAAAAACTCATAGGGGTACCCCTTTGCATTTTGGGTGAATTTTTTTGCCAAAAACTCAAAGGGGTACCCCTTTGAATTTTGGGTCAGTTTTTCAGCCAAAAACTCAAAGGGGTACCCCTTTGCATTTTGGGTCAGTTTTTCACCAAAAACTCAAAGGGGTACCCATTTGCTTTTTGGGTTAGTTTTTCAGCCAAAAACTCAAAGGTGTACCCCTTTGTATTTTGGGTCAGTTTTTCACCAAAAACTCATGGGGGTACCCCTTTGCATTTTGGGTCAGTTTTTCACCAAAAACTCATAGGGGTACCCCATTGCTTTTTGGGTCGGTTTTTCAGCCAAAAACTGAAAGGGGTACCCCTCAGCATTCTGGGTCATTTTTTCACCAAAAACACATAGGGGTACCCCTATGCATTTTGGGTCAGTTTTTCAACCAAAAACTGAAAGGGGTACCCCTTTGCATTTTGGGTCAGTTTTTCATCAAAAACTCATAGCGGTACACCTTTGGATTTTGGGTCAGTTTTTCAGCCAAAAACTCTTAGGGGTATCCCTTTGCATTTTGGGTCAGTTTTTCAGCCAAAAACTCATATGGGTACCCCTTTGCATTTTGGGTCAGTTTTTCAGCCAAAAACTCAAAGTAGTACCCCTTTGTATTTTGAGTCATTTTTTCACCAAAAACTCATAGGGGTACC
>JBBPFJ010000921.1:0-36522 GCA_037975025.1 Excoecaria agallocha
AAAGATCTGTTAGTCACTTACATTTTTTCCTTGATTTAGGAAGCCTAAACTTCCTTTTCTTTACTTTTATCCTTGAAACTCTTTCTCCTTCTTCTTCACCTACCATGACCGGGCCACAAAACCTTAGTTTTCCTTTTTTTTTTGTTCTCAAATGCAAAATTCAAGCTAATAATCATGATCTACACCTCAAAATCTATGAAAAAAATACTAAATAATAAATTTAAACCAATAATTTTCTTAAATTCTATCTTACCCCTTTTTCTTTCATAACTTGATTTCTTGGCTTTCTTTGCTCAAATAACTTGATTGAGGCCATTAGAGTGATCTAGAGAGATGGAACTTTAACTCTTATGTTATGAAGCAAGTGAAATTTGGAGTGGATGAAGAAGAATCATAGGGAGAGAATTTGAGGGGAATGGTTCAGCCAAGAAGACAAAAGAGGAGAGCCGATGAATTTCAGGAAATACCTCCAAATTTTTGGCTCTTAAATATCCTCTCAATGGGCTCAAAATCGGGCTAAACTAATGGACTTAGCCCAATTAATTTCTAAGGCCCAATTTAGGCCTTATAAAATCCAATCAAAATTCTCCCATTTCTGACCTTCAAATAACTCTAAAAATAATTTCATCATTATTATCACATCAAAAATAGCTAGTATGCAAATTTTCAGCTCAATCGAAGTCTGTTATCGGTCCGATTTGACAACTGCCGATATCACCGAAAAATTTAATTCTCATTACTAAAATATTCTACATAAAAATTTATGTAGACATGTAAAATCTGACAATTTTGAACTTTATTTTCTATTTTTAATAATTTATGTAAAACTAAGTCACATTCCCTATCAGGAAAATTGACTCGCTATCTTTTTCGTATTTTTGACCTTTTGAGGCCCATTTGACCTTAATTTCACTTCAAATTTCAACTCCAAACTCACCATGACCAATACTTTTCGATGGTCTGATAAAATATTTTTCACTTCCAGATGTCCTTTCGGACCTGAAAAGCACTATTTACCATCGAAAAGTACTGTTCGTGGCTGACCTGGTGTTAAGGCCATTATATTTCTCCCTTAATAAAAGAAATTTCAACCTTGATATTTACCTGAACTGAAAAGTAGAGGATAATGTTGTCTCATCATTGCTTCAGGTTTTCATGTCGCTTCCTCGACATTATGGTGATGCCACAAGACTTTCACCAATGGAATATGTTTGTTCTGAAGCTGTCGAACTTTTCTAGCCAAAATCTTTACTGGTCTTTCCTCATAGCTCATGTCAGTCTGAACCTGTATCTCTTCTGGTGCTATCACATGACTTGGATCAGATCTATATCTGCAGAGCATAAGCATATGAAAGACATCATGTATCTTCTCCAAAGCAGAAGGCAGCTTTAATCTGTAGGCTACAGGACCCACTCGCTGAAATATCTCGTATGGACCAATAAACCTAGGGCTTAACTTGCCCTTCTTTCCAAATTTCATAACTTTCTTCCATGGAGATACCTTTAGAAAAACCTTGTCTCCGACCTGGAATTCAATATCTCTCCTCTTCGAATCTGCATATGACTTCTGACGATCCATAGCTTCTTTCAATTTGCTTTTAATAATCTGGACCTTTTCTTCAGAGTCACGAATCAAGTCCAAACCCAAAAGCTTCCTCTCACTCAGTTCAGTCCAGCACAAAGGAGTTATGCACTTTTTACCATATAATACTTCAAAATGAGCCATTTTCAGACTGGATTGCTAGCTATTATTGTAGGCAAACTCAGCTAATGGCAATTATTTTTCCCAATTAGTGCCAAACTCAAGAACATAGCATCTAAGCATATCTTCCAATATCTGGATCACCCGCTCTGATTGGCCATCAGTCTGAGGGTGGAATGTCATGCTAAGGTGAAGTCTAGTACCTAGAGCATCCTGAAAACTCTTCCAGAAATGAAAAGTAAATCTAGGATCCCTATAAAAAACAATAGATGTGGGCACTCCATGTAATCTAACTACCTCATTTATGTAGAGTTCTGCCAACCTGGTCAACGAGAAATCCATCCGTACTGGCAAGAAATGAGTTGATTTGGTGAGGCGGTCAACAATTACCCAGATAGCATTATGCTTCTTATGAGTTACAAATAATCCAGTTATAAAATCCATGGTCACCTGATCCCATTTTCACTCTAGTATGATAAGAGGTTGAAGTAGTCCCGAAAGAACCTAATGCTCTACTTTCACCTGCTAACATTTCAGAAATTTACTCATGAATTTAGTCACATCATGCTTCATGCCTGGCACTAATAGTAGACTTTCAAATCCTGGTATATCTTGTTACTTCCAGGGTTCATGACATAGCTACTATGGTATGCTTCTGTCAAAATCTCTCTTCAATTCTTCCTGGGCCGGCACACAAAGTCTTCCTTTGTAATAAAGACTTCCATCACTAGACAATGAGTAATCACTTTCACTATTATGCTGAAGTTTGTTTACAATAGCCATTAGTTGATCGTCTTCTTTCTAAGCCGCTTTTACTTGATGCATAAAGTCTGGTTTAACTCGAAATTCAGCTATTATAGCTCCATCTGTTGCCAAACTCAAATTGGTATTCATTGCCCAAAGGGCTGCAAAAATCACTATTAATCGTTTACACTTATCACTATCTTACACAGATTCATTCAAAAATATTAACATTATCTTACATGAATTTTCTACTAAGTGCATCAGCTACTACATTGACTTTTCCTAGATGGTAGTCGATATAACAATCATAGTCTTTAATCAACTCCATCCATCGTCTTTGTCTGAGGTTGAGTTCCTTCTGGGTAAGTAGATACTTTAAACTCTTGTGATCTGAATAGATGTAGCATTTCTCTCCATACAAGTAATGCCTATAAATCTTTAAT
The DNA here is from genome assembly GCA_037975025.1 of Excoecaria agallocha. Taxonomy (NCBI): domain Eukaryota; kingdom Viridiplantae; phylum Streptophyta; class Magnoliopsida; order Malpighiales; family Euphorbiaceae; genus Excoecaria; species Excoecaria agallocha. The sequence continues at coordinate 2,890 of JBBPFJ010000921.1, forward strand.
GCAAAAACAATGGCTGCCAACTCTAAATCATGAGTAGGATAGTTTTTCTCATGATTCTTGAGTTGCAGGGAGGCATAAGCAATCACCTTGCCTTCCTGTATCAAAACGCAGCCTAAACCATTTCTGAAAGCATCACTGTAGATCACAAAGTCCTTGCTTGACTCAGGTTGAGTAAGGATAGGAGCTTCTGTCAACATGGTCTTAAGCTTCTCAAAAAATTCTTGGCACCTATCAGTCCACACAAATTTGACATTCTTCTGCAGTAATCGTGTCATAGGAACTGCAATAGTGGAGAAACCTTTAATAAATCTCCTATAGTACCTAGCCAAATCTAGAAAACTTCGCACTTCAGTTACATTCTTGGGTGGCTTCCACTGAAGGATTGCATCAATCTTTGAAGGATTTACTTTAATGCCCTCTACAGAAATGACATGGTGTAACACCCTGTACCCGGCTAGTTAAAAGGCCTGAATACCAGATGTCACACCCGGGTTTGGATCTTTTTAAAAGGATTAACTCTAAGGTTTGTCTAAATTTAAAAAGTTTATTAATTTAACATATTATTTATTCTATCAAAATTTCGACATGATCTCCCCTTATTAATGGCTATTTCCTGTGGAAAAGAAAATATAAAACATTTCTAAGATTATACAACTACTTTTAGAATCTCAATTAATTGTCACTTCAAATGCTATTAATTTTACTATGCAATTAAATAAATTTTCGGCAGTATAACAGCTTAAAATTCATGCTACCCAAACCTGCAAAAACTTAATTTTACACTCCCAATATCATTCTTCCAACTCCAGAACTTCAATCAACAACACAACACTTCTATAATTTCATCTCAACACAATCACAACTACTGAAGTATAGTTCATATAAAGCTCATTCATGCAACTCACTGAATTCATATAATATTTAAATAAATGCCCATTTATAACAAATTCTTATAATCCATTACATGGTTTATACATATGTTAAAATTTTCTTTATATACATGTTGTATTAACACAATTTATATAATTGGCTTCAACATAGAAACTTAGTTCACCATAATTATAAACATTTACTTGTATACACTATTATATAAATAAGAATTTCATCACCGGGATTCAATGTACCTATTAAAACGCGCATAATCATATGAACATAATTTGGTTCGGACTTGAGATATTAATTCTCAAGCTTCCTACGTATCCCATTTAGGGAATCAGAACCACGTAGTTCTCCAATCCTAAGACTCAATACAGTACTTTAAATAAGTAACCATTAAATCTGGTTTAGGCAAGAATATCGCTTGTCACTTTTCAAACACTTACAGATACATAATTGTATTATACACATTCCTAATTACATCATACTACTCTAGATTGCGTAACACAAAATTAATCACAATACGAATATATATATTGAATACCAATCAATCCCAATCATCATTAATTGTAATTAATCGTAAGTCAAATTAATCACATACAACAATATATAATGTACGCATAGTAATCATAAGATTCAAAATTCAAAATGCATACTTACACAAGAATCAACGGGGAAGTTTCATATGTAATTAAAATAAACAAGCTCTTTAAAAATATACTCAATTACTTATAGCTTGTTTAAAATTAAATCGGTAACAAAAATTATCTACTCAAGGTGAAAATGTTATGAATAAATTGATATTTCCAAAATCAACTCTTGATTTACTTAATTTATTTGCTGATTAAAATCAGATGGTCACAATCAACAAATCTTAAAACATTCACAATCAGTTATATACACGCGCGTACTTATATATATATATATATATATATATTTCTAACTGTATTCAATTATGTTGGTTTATGTATTACATAACTAACTTCAGTATGAATAAACTATAAAATGCGTCTTCTAGTGCCTCCACATGTCTGCTTTGGAGATCATGCCGGATCACTAGTCAATATTGTCTTCTTTAGGCGTCACATGTCTGCTTTAGAGATCATGGCGACCCCTCAAGGTTTTGCTCTCTCAACATGTCTGCTTTAGAGATCATGCCGGAGCACTAGTCAATATTGTTCTCTTTGGGCGTCACATGTCTGCTTTAGAGATCATGCCGACCCCTTCAGGTTTTGTTTTCTCTTTAGGAGTCACATGTCTACTTTAGAGATCATGCCGACCCCTCAAGGTTTTGTTCTCTCCACATGTCTGCTTTAGAGATCATGCCGGAGCACTAGTCAATATTGTTCTCTTTGGGCGTCACATGTCTGCTTTAGAGATCATGCCGACCCCTCAAGGTTTTGTTCTCTTCACATGTCTGCTTTAGAGATCATACCGGAGCACTAGTCAATATTGTTCTCTTTGGGCGTCACATGTCTGCTTTAGAGATCATGCCGACCCCTCAAGGTTTTGTTCTCTCCACATGTCTGCTTTAGAGATCATGCCGGAGCACTAGTCAATATTGTTCTGTTTGGGCGTCACATGTCTGCTTTAGAGATCATGCCGACCCCTCAAAGTTTTGTTCTGCACAGCGACAAAAGTTAAAATATAACTTTAACAATTGTTTTAAGTTTCCTAAGACCATAATCGACAAGCCTAAAATCAACAAAATGCCACTCAGACACACATATATACTTTATTAATTAAAACAAATAATGGTGGCTACTTGCCTAGTAATAATACAGATATAAAACATATACACACATTGTACTGCCAACAAACTTAACATGTATAAATTTCAATCAATTCTGTTTATCTACTATCACCAAAGATCCTCTAATGCATTTCAATAATCCATGTCCTGATACCTTTCATACCAATAATTAATTCCTATTAAATATGAACACATAGAAAAGTCTACATTAAATAACCATTTACTAAATTTTTCTAACCAACAATTCATATATTTAATTAAATTAAATTTTCAGAAATAACTTTGGTAATCACATACTATACTATAATTAATTTAACTCATATAAAATCTAAGTTCTCTTTTATTAAACCATTAAATATTTTTATTTCTATATCTATATCTATATCTATATCTATATCTATATCTATATCTATATCTATATCTATATCTATATCTATATCTATATCTATATCAACCATCTACCTCTTTATGCCTATAAACCTCCAATTCTCCCCAAATAATTGTGAACACATGACATGAAAAGTTAGTATTACTTCCTTCAATAAATTCTCAGTCAACAAAAATAATTAATTAATCACAATCATTATATATACCAACACTTTTAAAACTACCAAATACTTTAATGCATAAACAACACATTTCATGAATTAAAATACATGAAAACCAATCGTTTAACTCAAATAAAATAAAAATTCATATTCAAAATCCATATACATAATTTAAATAAGTCTTTGAAAATAAATTTGGTAGTCACGTACCATTTTCTGTGATTTTTCCTTCAATTTTTGTCCATCAATGTACTTGCCGGACCGATGACCGGAGCTTCATCGGAGGCTCGTCAGAGATGCACCAACACTGTCGCCGTGAAGATGAGAACCCCAACTTCCCATTTTCGGTGGTCGTTTGGTTGGGATCTACCCAAGAACCGTCGATTGTCTTGTGGTCGACCAGTGGGGAGGAACAACGGGTATAGAGAGGATCGCCTCGACTTTGGGGATTTTTCGGTGCCCTTCTTGCCGCCATCTACCATCGTAGGTCACCGGAGAGAGAAGGCGCTCAGTAGGAAGAGGAGAAAGAGAGAGCAGTGAGGAAAGGACGAGGCTGTGGTTGATCGACGGTAGGGAAGGACGGCATGGCTTTGATCGAAAGTGGAAGGCAGCGGCGGTGGTCGGAGCCCGAGCCTCCTCGTCGGCATTATGAGCTGCAGTGGTGCCAACTCCCTTTTTTTTTCCCTTCCCCCCTCCTTTTGGTCTATTCCACGATTCCCCTTTTCATCTTTTTTTTTAAAACACACAACTTTTTTTTTAAATCCTCATTTTTCTCTTATTTTGTGGTCCAAATAGTTTCTTCTAGAAACTCAAGATATTTATTATTATTATTATTATTAACCATTTATTTTATTGGATCATTTTTGAAACTGGATCGATTCAACCATACTATTCGGGTCTTTATGACTCGGGGCGTTACACATGGCCCAAAAAGGATACTTTATTCAGCCAAAAGTCACATTTGCTGAATTTTGCATATAGGTGCTTCTCTCTCAGAGTCTGCAATACAATCTTTAAGTGTCTGTCATGATCTTCCGGTGTCTTAGAATACACCAGGATGTCGTCGATGAAAATCACCACAAACTGATCTAAATAGGGGTGGAAAACTCTGTTCATCAGATCCATGAAAGCTGCTGGTGCATTTGTAAGCCCAAATGGCATGACCAAAAACTCATAATGGCCATACCTTGTATGAAAAATAGTCTTGGCCACATCAGCTTCCTTTACCCCCATCTGATAATAACCCGATCTCTAATTTATCTTGGAGAAGACACCCGTTCCTTTAAGCTAGTCAAATAAGTCTTCAATGCGAGGGAGGGGATATTTGTTCTTTACCGTTACTTTATTCAGCTGTCTGTTGTCAATACACAATCGAAGAGTCCCATCTTTTTTCTTTTAAATTGGACAGGTGCACCCCAAGGAGAAGTGTTGGGTCTGATAAACCCCTTATCGAGCAACTCCTGAAACTGAATCTTTAATTCTTTTAACTCTACAGGTGCCATCCTATACGGAGCAATAGAAATGGGAGCAGTATCAGGAGTGACTTAATGGAGAATTCCACCTGTCTGTCAAGTGGTAAGTCTGAAAGCTCATAAAAAAACACATCCTGGAACTCCCTAAACAATAGGCACATCTGACACATGTAAACGATCTTTCTTTGTTTCCACTACATAACACATATATACTTCACACCCCTTTCAAATCAATCTTTTTGCTGTAGTAGTTGAAATCACATCAGACAGAAAATGGGATCTCACAACCACAATAGTGATGTCATCACCATTATGAAACTGTAAGGTGACCCTCTTCTTTCTACAGTCAAGAGTTGCTTGATGAGTGGATAATCAATATATCCCAAAAATCAAGTCAAACTCACGAAAGGGCAATTTAATAAGATTTGCAAGGAATACATATCCTAAACACTGGTAGGACACTGTCTATAAATCTTGTTTACTACCACACAATGCCCCAAAGGATTACTCACCAAGATATCCTAGTCCAAGTATGTCTCTTTCATCCCTTTACCACGTGCCAGCTCAGTGCTAATATTAAGAGTGTGTCAAGCCAGGATCAATTAATGCATACACAGAATCAGATAACAGAACAAACTTATCCACTATCACATCAGGAGCGTCCTCCTCTTCTCGAGCCTCTGACAACATAGGCATGTCCCACTGATCGCTTCGGTCCTTGCGATGGACTAACCAACTGATTTGGAGGCTGAAGGATTAAGGGTAGCTCCCCTACCACGCCCTCGTGGTGCAGATAATCTGATACCAGAAGCTGGTAGGAGCGGCTGAAGTAGTCTGTATGCATGGGATAGTATCTGATCTGGTGATCTCTGGACCCACATTTAAAACAAACTCGTAGTAAAAAATCTGCACTCCCCAGGGTGTGTTCTGCGACAGTGCTCACACTATACTGTTGGCTTCCGCTGTCTCTGCCTCGAGGTGCACCTGAAAGCTATAGTAGCAGTAAACTTGCCATAGGTGGCACTACCCTATCCCCCGGTCTGCTGGTGGGTGTGTCCTGAGATGCTTGCTGTCCTTTTTGCTTCTTACCCTATCCTATCTTTCCACTATTCTATCCTTACTTCCTCTTTTGTTGAAATCGAGACTGTCTCTCAGCTTGTTTAGCTTGAGTGACTTCTAATTTGAGAGCTGCCTCAATCATGGACCGTAAGTCAGGATAATGCCGGGCCCCAATAATCTGCCTCAGCTCAGTGTGTAATCCTCTCTCAAACTACTGATATAATCTCTCTTCTGTAGCCTGGCCCTCATCTAAATAGGCACTCAGACGCTCAAACTCTTTGTCGTACTCTGCCACTGTGCGGTTTCCATGCCTCCATCTCCATTAAGGCATCATGCATGGTAAATCTTGTACTCAGCCCTGATATAGTTTCTTCTCAAACTGTTCAACAAAAAACCTCCTAATTCAAACGATTTGCTGGAGTATGTCTCCTGACTGAATCCCACCATACAAATGCTGGATCCTGCAGTAAAGCAACTATACCCTCAAATTTCTCCTCCAGGGGACTATGGGTAATCTCAAATAACCTCTTTATCTTAAACAACCACTCTTCTGCAGCTGTTAGTGTCAAGGGGTCACATCCCGAGAAATCTTTAGCCCCAAGTCATTTTAGCTGCTCCAAGATAGGCTTTCTTCTAGGCAGAGCGGGTGGCTAAACCTGTACCACTGGTGGTTGTACCTAGGCCTGAGCAGTCTAAAGTCACTGCTGAGTGTAGTCTGATATCAAATTAAGGAAATCTAGCTGAGAAGGAGGTGGAGGAGGCGCTACCGGTGGAGGTACCTGCTGTTGTGGGGCCTCCTATTGCCCTATATTACTGGAAGCCTCACTCCTATTATCTCCAATTTCGCGGCTCTGTTCTCCAAATATCTTTTCACTATAAAACAGAAGGAAGCAAGAATACATTAATTTCAAAATAGCTTCTCAAAATAACATTTGGCATGTATATATATAATTTAAACCAAACAATAATACCCACTCCGATCTTAGAATCGTCTAAACCACTGCTCTAATACCACAAAATGTAACACCCTTACCACACCTATCACAGTTCCGGTACGTCATAGGCTAATTTTTTTTTCAATTTTATTTCTTATAACTCATTTCCTTTCTTTTATCTCTTGTATATTTATAACTTATTTTTATTGGTTCGATAAATGGTTTGTCGACGACCTATAACTGTCCAATCCACTATGCATTTAATAAAATTTTTGCAATATAACGGCTATACATTGTACTAGCCCTCTGAAACGCAGACAATTCACACAGCCTCTCAGAGGCACAACAATAATATTATAACAACCATATTCATTCATCTCCATATCATACATACTCCAAAGCAATAATCATCCATTCGAAACATTTACTAATACAACACTTGTTTACCGATTTACATATCCAAAATATTAACTTTATATACATGCCAAACTATCAAAAGCAAAAATATCTAAAAGAAGTCATGCAAAATATATTCTTTCTCCCGCTCCTGATTACCTGTACGCAGTAACAACTACGTGCTGAGCACTAAATATGCTCAGTGGTGACTAATACTTGATACATTTCTATAATCCACTTAGTTTAATTAAATAAGATATAATCGTAAACTAATCTTTTTAATTTAACTATAAACATTAAATTTTGTTCACATTTGACTTTTTTATTTCAAAATTATAAATTTACCCTTGTTAAGCTTATTTTTACTCTATAAGCTAATAATTAGGTTACATTTCATTTATATACACTTATTTTGATATTTTTGTGTAAAATTATATTTTAATCCCTATTGACTATAAAATTTCATTTTTAAGCAATTTAACTATTAACTGACTAATTTATCCTTATTTAAGCAATTCTTACTTAACTTACTTAATTTCTATACTTTTGAAAAAAAAACTATTTTGCCCCTAAACTTTTTTTTTCTTTCACTTTAGTCCTTTTTCACTTTTTATTGTAATTTTTCATTATCTTTTCACATTTTTAGCTATTTATTTCCATTATGCCCATAGTACAGATCCGACAGAAAATCTCAGACCGGATACACGGAATGTGGATCCTATGGGCTACCACTAATAGAGAAATGATCCCTAAGGAATCATTTTTCATAACACTGTACTTTTTTATTTTCACTTTACACTTAAACTGTGGAGATCAAAGATTATAATCATAGCAAAACAAGTCGCCATGACTTGCACAGCGGTAAAGATGTTCTTATAGCTAGCCAACTATATCCAGAACTAGTTTTTACTGCTTGATTAATTCTAATGGCACAGTAATAATTATTTTTATTAATTTTTTTAATTCCTGAAAAATTCATCGGTTAACGTTTTATTTTTTTCATTGACTGTGAATTAATTTCATATTAATTCACTTTCTTTTACATTTTTTTGCAATTATACACTAATAATTCAATATTTTCTATTATAAATTTTCACATTTAATTCTCAATTAAATTCTAATAATTTCAATAAATTCAAATAAAATTTATATATGCATTATTTAATATTTATTATCATTTTTCACTTAAATTATCAATTATTTCACAATAATTCACAACCTTTACCATATACATACACATTACATAAGCTTAAAAATTTTAAAATAAATTTCAAATATTCATTAAAAATTCATAGACACTTATTAATATTTTTATAATTAATTTAGGCTATTATATATTAATTTCATGTAAAATTCTATTATTTTTCTTTAGTGAGCATTTCGGCCACCTATAGTACCTTACCTTAAAAATTTATCTTCTTTAATTTAAGGCTTCCATTAACATTTCACAAGGTTTAATTTCATTTCCCCTATACTAATTTCAACATTTAACTCTATTAATAATTTTTACCCTAATTACATAAAGGAATAAAAATTAAAATCATAGAAATTGTAAATATTTATTAGTCACTTACATTTTTTTCTTGATTTAGGAAGCCTAAACTTCCTTTCCTTTGCCTTTATCCCTTGAAACTCTTTTTCCTTCTTCTTTACCTACCATGGCCGGCCATAAAACCTTGGTTTTCCTTTTTTTTTTTGTTCTCAAATGTAAAATTCAAGCTCATAATCATGATCTACATCTCAAAATCTATGCAAAAATACTAAAGAATAAATTTAAACCAACAATTTTCCTTACCCCTTTTTTTTCTCAACTTTATTTCTTAGCTTTCTTTGCTAAAATTACTTGATTGAGGCCACTAGAGTGATCTAGAGAGATGAAACTTTAACTCTTATGTTATGAAGCAAGAGAAATTTGGAGTGGATGAAGAAGAATCAAAGGGAGAGAATTTGAGAGGAATGGTTCGGCCAAGGAGACAAAGGAGGAGAGCTGATGAATTTTTGAAAAGATCTTCAGATTTTTAGCTCTTAAATATTGTCTCAATGGGCCTAAAATTGGGCTAAACTAATGGGCTTAGCCCAATTAATTTCTAAGGCCCAATTTAGGCCTTATAAAGCCCAATCAAAATTCTCCCATTTCTAACTTTCAAATCACTCCAAAAATAATTCTATCACTCTTATTACATCAAAAATAGCTAGTATGCAAATTTTCAGATCAATCAGAGTTCGTTATCGATCCGATTCAAACTTATCGATCCGGTTCGATAACTGCCGGTCTCACCGAAAAATTTAATTCTCATTACTAAAATATTATACATAAAAATTCATGTGGATATGCAAAATCTAGTAATTGTCAAAATTCATTTACTATTTTAAATAATTTATGTAAAATCAAGTTAGCTTCCCTATCAAGGAAATTGACTCGCTACATTTTTCGTATTTTTGACTTTTTGAGATCCATTTGACCTCAATTTCAGTTCAAATTTCAATCCTGGACTCACCATGATCAATACTTTTCGATGATCCAATAAAATATTTTTGACTTTCGGATATCATTTCGAATCCGAAAAGCACTATTCATCATCGGAAAGTACTGTTTACGGATGATCCGGTGTTGAGACCATTGCAACAAAAATATCTAAAAGAGATGGAAACATGATATGTGAACTTGGTAAATCTAGACATAAGTTGATCAATGAGTAGCAAGTCTAAGTTATTATCTGAAAGGACCCAGGAGTTAGAAGTATATGAGATTAAACCAACTTTTAAGTACTATATAAAGATATTTGGGGATATCACTTGTTATTTAGAGCTTGAAAAAGCACAGTCGCATTTTGATATAATGAGTTATAACCAAAACAACAAAAAAGCTTCAAGAGTGTAATGTTTCAATTGCCAATTATAAGGATACTATGCAAGAGGCAGAGCGAGATTTAGAAAGAAAGCAAAAATCATATAAAAAAATCAATGTGGAAAGAGGAAGGACATGTAGATGGTGAAGGCGGTTGAAGCGGCAGATGAAGCGAAAGGCAGTGAAGATGGTTGAAGTGGCAGAGGAAGAAATGGAGCAAAGTTTGACTAAAGAAAGAGATTGTAAAGGAACAACTATCCTAAACATAATGCTCTCCTTTAATTTTTTTTACCTCACTCAAATAATTTATTTTTTAATATTTTAAAAAATTATAAATTCTTTAACTTTAATTTTTAATTCCCTCTTGGAACTCAAATTTTAAAATTTAATTTTTAATTCCCTTAATAAAACTTTAATTTTTTTTCTTATTATTTTTAAATATACAACTAAAATTTCATTTTGTATGATAACTATATATAATTATATTATTAATTTATGTATTCATATACGTATTATGTCAATACTTGATTGAGTTGATAAATTTCATTATATATAATAATTGTATACAATTATATTATTGATTTACATACTCAATTATTCATATAAGTATTGTACAAAAATAGATAAATATTAGTTAAGTGGTAAAAAATAAATTAATTAATAGGTAAAATGTTTATATACTCCTATAATTACATCAATTGGTTAAAATTTTGGTATATATAATAATTATATATAATTATATTATTAATTTGCTAACTCATATAGTTATTATGGTCAAAATAGATGAATATTAGTTGATTGATACTAAAAATAAATTAAATTAATTATTATAATTATTATATACTTATATAACTATGTAAATTTCATTATATATAATAATTGTATATAATTACATTATTAATATTCATACTCGATTACTCATATAGTTATTGTGCAAAAAATAAATGAGTAATAGTTGAGTGATGCTAAAAGTAAATGAAATTATTGGAAAGATAACTATATATTCATATATTTACATTAATTAGTAAAATTTTATTATAAATAAGAATTGTATATAATTACATTTTTAATTTACATACTCAAATAATTATTTTACCAAAAATAGAAGACTACTAGTTGAGTAAAATTAAAAATAAATAAATAAAATTAATTTATAAAGTACTTGTGTAATAAATTGCTTATCTTACATATCTATATAAATATTTGTACAAAAAGAAAAATTAAGTGGTAGTTGAGTAAAATTAAAGGTAAATTAAATTAAAAAAATATTTTAGATCCATATTCATATTCATATTCATATTCATATTCATATAGATAGAATAATTATTATAATAATTAAATTTATCTTATTAATAATTAAAATATTTAATTTAATTTATTGACTAATTGTTTTTTTTTTTAATTTTGTGCATTAAAATATATAATGCAAATAATTATGAAGTTAAATTTATGTAGTACATATAAAATAAAAATTATAAATAATATTTATATATAAATTATTAGTATTATATATAATAATTAAGAAATATCGGTTCTTTCTGTAATATTCGATTTTAAAATAGTTCAATACGGTTATCAGTCTTATTCTAGATAAAATATTCAGATCCTTTTTAAATAAAATTAGCGGTATGGTTCGGTTCAGTTCTAGTTAAAAAGTCAACGGTATAATTCGATTCTAAATCTTTTTCTCCTGTACTTCAGTTTGGTACAGGAAGATCCAAATCCGTGTACACCTCTAAATAGTGGTATCCACCATACGACACTTAATTATTATGTTTTGTTTTAATTTTTTTATTTCTTTTCTTTTATATTTTATAACTCACAAAATAATCAGATATTTTTCTTAACTTTCAATTAAATATAATTTTTATATAAATTTGGGATGAGTATATTAATCAAATAGTATAGTCTTGATATAATTGGACTACAATTTATAAATAAATATGACATAAAATAAAATTTTATTGAAAAAATAGGTCACGGATTTAAGTGGGGTAGGGTATTTTCTGATGGATTTTTTGGATTTTAAATTTAGGTCGGATTCAATCCTAAATTTTTTAGGTCATCTGGATTCAGCTCATTTGGGTTTCCTTTAGATTCAAATTTGAATCACTATTTTCGGGTGGTTAGGATCAAATTCTCTAGTTGAATAAAAACTTGCTAGATCTAATAGTGGTTTTTTTAAGGTAAATTAGATATTTTTCTTTCCATTCAATTAAATATAATTTTTATATAAAATTGGGTTAGGTATATTAATAAAAAATATAGTATTAATATAATTGAAATACAATTTATAAATATAATATGAAATAAAATAAAATTTTAATTGAAAAAATGGGTCACGGATTAAGTTGGGTAGAGTATTTTCTGATGGATTTTCAGATTTAGGTCGAATTCAATCATAAATTTTTTGGGTAATTTGGATTCAGCTTATTTGGGTTTCCTCTGAATTCAAATCTAAATCACTATGCTCGGGTGGTAAGGATCGAATTTTCCATTTGAGTCAAAAATTGCCAAATCTAATAGCGATTTTTTTGAAGTAATTGATTAATTGAGGGTGTTATATTGGCCATGTGTATTTAGGGACTTTTTTAAATTTGGAGCGGTTTAAAATTTTATTTGGAGAAAGGAGGTTATTTTTTCACTATTTGGAAAACTGGTGTTTGTCATCGCATTCCCGCAACCATCCATTGCAGAAATGGGATGGTAGGGCCCAAGCAATGGGCAGATAATGAAGAAACTGCTTAGGATGAAGCCTGCATTCAATTCCAACAACGCAGTGCTGCGGGAATAGAAATAGCTGGATAGTTTCCATCCACTCGTATCAATTGTATAATAGAAATTTTAGGAGGCAGTGGGGTCAATTGTCCGCTTATGTTAATAACTTTGCCATTTAGCTGGTTCACATTCTCTTTTTAATAGATTTTCTGTTATTATACATAGAGATTCCTAATCAACTTTGGCAAATAAGATAATCAGTTTAATCAAGTTAAGCTAAGTCAAATTTTATTCATGCTGATCACTCACAAATTCACAATTAAACATAAATGCGCTCAAGTACCCAATGCGTACGGATTATAATTAAAAAATACCAACTAAATTTAATAAATATTAGTTATTTTTATTAATTTATTCACAGGCCGTTAGGTAAGCGAATTCCTATTATATGATATCAAGTTAAATATTTTATAGTCAAGAAAACAGTCGGTTGAATATCAAATGTGGACATGAATATATTATATACATTTACTAATTAAGAATACATAATTAATTTACATAAACCTGTAACCACTACGGAAAAAGAATACATTCCATTGGGAGACAATAATAGCTATGGATAACATGGAACGCTAAATGAAAGAAACAAGGAAAAACGCATAATTAGGTTCCCTAAACTATTTTATTTTTTTATAAAAAAATACCATTTTATTAGATATTCAGCACATAACAAGGTTTTGATACCATTTAAAGTGAGCTTTTTTTATACTCCACGAGTTACTCAATGATCATTAAAACCAAATTGAAGACTGAATTTCAAAATTTCTGACTTTTTTTTAATTTTTTTAAAAAACTAAAAAAATATAATTTATGGACATGGAGAAATGATTTTGTAATGCCCGCTCTTATTACATTTTATTTACATATTATTTTTTTTATTACTTGCATAAAAATATACATAAACACATAACATTTAATACATCTGGCATATATTACATTTAAAGTACAAATACAACTTAGTTCATTACATACAATTCAAATCTTTTACATTATACATTTACAAATAATATATTATCAGAATTAGCCCCGACTCGCTTCTCTTCTAGTGGCTTGCAGATGTTGACTCTAGCAAAAGCACTTTCTCACACTTGAGTACCTACACGGGAAAACACTCGTGCTAAGCAATGGTTCAGTGGGGAGTAAATGGTACAATTGACTTTTTATCGAAGTCACAAATATAATCAATATAACATGCCAATACATATAACATAATAACCTGTCCCTCTTATTCAGTACATGCATTAACCACACTCAATAGCAATTATACACTCAATAGCAATCACAATACAGTTTTTTACTTACACTTCAATATTCACTAAAAAGCACTAACATTATCATAAGGCATTATAACACTTAAACTATTGGTCACTTATCCTTATTCAATATTCAGATCACGATTATTGGCTGAATTCTCATAAATGGCGGATACGGGTACAAACACTAGATATTGTACTAGAGACAGAAAAGTCTCGGTTCACTAGATACCAAAAGGTATCAAACACTACACTAGTCATATTTTAGTGACAACACTTGTAGTGGCAATCACTATCCCCTTTATAGGCATGCCTATCTATCCACTATTATGTGAAATTCATGCTTACCATTGGTCTTTAATCACTCAAAGTTATCACACTTGATACAACAAAATTCATAGAGATAACACATCAAATAGAGCATGCAACAAAATCACTAAGCAATAACTTCAATTACATTTAACATTAACATTAGTGTAATTATTATTTGTCATGCAATTAGTAGCATTATACTCACCATTTATCATATTCACTCACATTCATTAATTGTACATTTTATTGCATATTTTTAGAAACATAACATTGACACATGCCATAGGTCATGCCTTTATTTCCCTAAATCATGCTATTCATGTTCATTCATATTCATTTTTTGTACTATGCATTAAGACTTAGTATATATTTAATTCTATTTCATTAATTCACTATGTTTTACAATCATTTCATATCATTTCTATATACTTGTATTTTAAGGCTTATTGTGTCCGGTTATGAAAGCAACACATGGGAATAGCCTACTATAGTGAAAAAAGGGAGAAAATAGGCAAGTATAGGTGACAAGTGCTTGTTGTCGCGCTCGCGACAAGTGTCCCGCTCGCGACAAGAGGCAATGGCCCAAACGACGGTTCCTCTGCTCACAAAATCCTGTAAACTGGTTAAGAAAATTAACTTGTACCTCAATTTAGGCATACCAAACGACTTTTTCTAGCAAATCTGTATTCTACAAAGTTTTATCCCTATGTTTCTAGTTTCTAAAACATAAAAAATCACTCAATTTTGACTTTTAAATCTCAAGATATCACTAAAAACTTACAGACTGTTCTAATGGAAAGGACAGCAAGGGTCTGTCCACTTCAAGCTCATTTTCGGACACTCTAGAGACATATTTAGATCCCGATTTTTTCTACAAATTTTTATATATATGTCTTATCTTTCATATCCAACTTGAATCACATCAATCAGACATCTACAAAAAGAGTTATGCTATTTTTACTAAGACTGGTTCATGTGAACCTTATGCAGATTTTTCACTATAGGATTCTTTAGGACATAAGTCACATTTCTCATGCATCTATTCATCACTCAAGAACTCTATAATCAATAACAGAACATCTATAACACATAAATCAACTTAAATCAATAAATTAGATAGTAAATAAAATGAAAAACTCTCAAACCTCTATTAAGATTTAACTTGTTCTTTTCTTCTTCTTAGCTTTTCTTCTTTACTCTTGCTTTTCATCTCTACTATCTACAATCTTTTCTCTACTTGGAGCAGCATTTTCGTGGACTTGAGGAGAGAAGAAGGAAAGAAATACAAAAGAATAAAAGAAAATAATTTCTTGGCCAAGAATGGCCGGCCACACACTCCCACTTCCTTTAGCTAACTTATTATTTACTTTTTTTTCTAGAAATCCTAGTGTCAAGTCTCCATTGGCTGCTCAATAAAAATCTTACAAAAGTTCACTTTAGTCACTCTTTAAATTTATATCTCTTACTTTAATCTCTAATCTTTCTTTATTTTTAGTTTTACCACAATTCTTTTTTTTGTCTTTTCAATTAAGTCCCTACATAAAATTTTCTTTTAATTAACCACAAAATCAATCTCATTCTCATGCGAAATGACCATCTATCGTTCTTAGGATACCATTAGGGGTATTACAGATTTATATTTAAATTAAAATATAAAGTAACTTTATTTTTTTTCATATTTTTATTAAAATTAATTTAAAAATGTGATACTTTTTATAATAATTTAAATAATATCCATTAAAGCTTTTTATGTGTATTCGGCCATCTTAAATGTGAAAAATTATATTAATATGACTGATTATAATAATATTTATGGTTCCAACATTTCTCACAATCTAATTTTTAAAACTAAATTTGCGACAGTTACATACAGTTTGTTCGGACAATCAAGAAATCAATAATTTAATTATGTGGATTGCCCTCCACTTTCCCATTTCATTTTTAGAATATATACATATTTCAAGAAAGAAAAATAATAAATAAAATTTTATAGTCCATAATCTAAATAAATTAAAACAGCAAATTTCAATTTAAACATATTGTAGAGTAGAGTTTTGAAGAGAAGATATTTTGGGGTTTCGTATTTGATTAGTTGATGATTTTAAATTATCGGAAGAGATTTGTTCTTGTCAAAGAAATTAATGGATAATGTAATTAATGACTATAAATTTGTTTGTCTTATTCATTGGGCTCCAAAGTTGGGCTAAAGTGGTGATAAGTTAAGACCTTAAACATTGTTGTCGGCAGAGGGAAGCTCCACTGCCACTGGGCACTACAATAGAATTGTATAACCCAAATCTGATTTTATCCGTTTCGAGATTTTGTGGTTGTTAGTGATGTATTCATTTGGCATTTTCAGTTGGGAATTATACTCCAATTATTACTAATAATAATAAAAAACAATTCAAATTCAGAATCGCCCCCGCCCACCCAAATCAAGAAAGCTGCACACCTTTGTTGAAAAGAAGAGAAGCAATTGGTGTTGGTTTGTCCATAGCCATTGTTGAATTAGCGTCGCGGTCACAGCCCTTTGTTGCCATAGCAGTCGAAACAGCAACAGCAGCAGCTCCTCCATGTGAACTAATTGTTGCTCCTTCTGGCCTTGCCTTCTGCGACAAAGTTGTGGGCAATGGTCCTGAGGCTGTTAGAGGTCAGCTTATCAAGGTAATTAGCCATTTATTGAGGCGAACTGTCATTTTGCATAGAAATTTGGGAGATGATTTGGTACTCAGTCTGCGGGTGTACTCACTTCCATTATTTAGTACTTGATTAAAATATTTGATTTGTACAGGCACATTATGTTGGGAAATTGGAGAATGGTAAGATTTTTGATAGCAGTTACAATCGTGGCAAACCTCTCACATTTCGTATAGGTGTTGGTGAGGTATGCACATCATCTCATCCCAACGATTTCTTTATAACTTTTTGCTTTGCTATTAATTTGTTTGGGCTGGAAAATTTCTAAAATCGGCATGTCTTGCTGTTATAATACACGTATATAAACTTGAAATCACTCATTTTTTATAAGAAAAAAAAAATTGAAACTCTGAGATTTTTGAAGTTCAACTTATCAGCTTCAAGAATTTAAATGTATAGAGTTTCGATTTCCCTCCAACTATCCGTATTTTTGCTCAAAATGAAATCTGAAGGGGTTCATTTATAGGATTTAGAGCCACTGATATTATGAAGGAAAACTTCATTTATAACTAAAATTAAGATTAATTAATGGGACTTAGGGTGTGTTTGGCATTGCTTTTCAAGGAAGAAAAAACTGATTATTTGATAAAAAGCTAATTATGGAATAAAAACCTGTGTTTGGTAAATGCTAATTTTTAACAAATCGATTTTGTGAAAAGTGAAAAAACCTTCTATTAGAAAAAGCTAGAATTTGAAACTTTTTAGAAAAGTTAAATTTTAACTTTTCAGGAAATCTGATTTAAAATTTATTTTAGACAAAAATATCATTTATTTTATTTTATAATTACAAATATACTTAATATCAAAGAATACGATCTGAGCAATATTGAATTTAAGAAAAGTATTTGTCATTTTTTATTTTTTTATTCTGAAAAGCTATTTCTAATCATATTATTAACCAAACAGTTGGTAAACTGTTTTTCAATTTATAAGTTATTTTAACTTTTATTTATCAAACATATACCTACTTTTTAAGATACAACTTTTTGAAATATAATATTTACCAATTAAAAAAGTTATTTTATAAGTTTTGTCAAATTGTACCTTAAAGTAAAACCGTCATACTGTCATACAATAATTTTTTGAACCAGAATGATACCTGAGATAATGTTGTAAGAAATCTATATTGAGGCAAGAAAAAATAGAACAAGGCCACCAGAAGTCTATCATGGCACTCCATTTAAGTACATTTCTTTTGGAATTAGAACATTTTGAAAGTGACGTGTCCGTTTGTCATGTAAACAAATTTATTTTAAAATATCACCGGTCGCCAGCCAAATCACTGCTGAGTTATCTTGAAGATGATATGTTTCTTTGCCGAATGGACTTCCTTGCTAGCTTAATTCCATTTTATTTTGGGTTCAAAGTGACATTTTTTTTTAAATCACCATGGGAATGGAGAAAGAGGGATGAAGAAATAGAATTTTCATTTTGTTTTTTGAACCGGGATGCCCGTCTTCAAAATCCATAAGCTTTTCTCCAAATTGATAGAGGAAATCAAGATTATAGGCAAGATTAGACAGAAATGGTGAAGAAATACCAATGTTATTAAAACCGGACTGGATAAAAAATCAGAGAGATTAGAGGTTCGTGATTTGATCGGTTCAACTAGATTCAATAGGATTTTTTTCTATTTTTAAAATATTATCAATTATTATAATTTTATAAATACTATAATATAAAAATTAAAAAAAATATTCATCAAACACTAATATACGTCACAAATATCCTAATAATAAATTACAAAACATAATTTCAATTTTATTATTACAAGTGATTAATTATGGATTTTTGAATATCATATGTTAGAAATATAAAAATACAATCATATCATTAACAAAATTTTTTGTTTAGATGGTGTACTAATGAAGCAAACATTGAAAATATTAACCTTACATATATGAGTATAATTATATTTAATTAAAATAAATTCAAATAGATAATAAGTATATTAAATTATTAAATGACATCTTTAGAATTTAAAATACTAATTTTTTCAAATAAATAATAAAAATTTAATATATATATATTTATTTATTTGATTACAATGAACTAAATAGATAATAAGTATATTAAATTATTAAATGACATTTTTAAAATTTAAAATACTAATTTTTTCAAATAAATAAATAATAAAAATTTATATATATATATATATAAATGATTACAGTGAACAAATATATAATAAATATATTAAATTATTAAGTGATATATTTAAAATTTAAAATACTAATTTTTTCAAATAAATAAATAATGGAAATATATATATATATATATGTGTGTGTGTGTGTGTGTGTGTGTGGAGGTGAAAATATACAAAAAAAATTATGATTTTTTACACTTTTTAGCCAAAAATCCGGTTTTATTCGGTTCAATTCAATTTTTTTCAGTTCAATTCGATTATTTATCAATTTAATTTTAAGCAGTTAAACCAATCGATTGATCTGTTCGTTTATGATTAAACCGGCCGAAACTCAGAGAAAACCAATTTGTATATCCTTGAGTCTTACCCAAATTAATGGAGGGAAAATAAGAATAGAAGGTGAAGGGGAAATAAAGTATTAAACCTTTTTTTAAAATATTATCTCAATTCAAGTATTTTTTTATATAAAAATAATTCTTTTATGATTTATGATAATCTTATCTTAAATTAACCCTTTAAAATTTGTTTAAAATCTGGGAAAATGAGCATCAAAATAAGCTAGAAAGCTTAATTGTCACCTAGTAACTATCCCCTAGGAGAGGAGAAAGATAGTTGATATAGGGTTGATACGCCTGGTGGCAAGTAGCTACCCATAGACCGCCGCTCAATGGCCCCAAGACCACTAATTTGCGGCCAATGCACTAGCTTATTAGGTTTTCAACTTTTACTTTAAATCTCGATTGTATTTTCCATGGTTTATTTTGATATAATCATTTAATCCAAAATTTATTGATCCGATTAATTTTTGTTCACATTGAACATATACATAAATAAGGTAGACAGCTAAATCGTCAATTTGGTGGTTGTTTCATTCTTAGAATTCGAATTTGCTTACACCAATTCACCCAAGGACGATACAAAGTTTTATTTAAATTTTGCAATTGAAATTGATGCGATTAAATCCAACAGGTCATAAAGGGATGGGATGAAGGCATTCTAGGCGGTGATGGAGTTCCTCCCATGCAAGCAGGTATAGACAGAAATATCAGTAATTTTATTTATTTTTTGAATAGTGCACATATTTTCATAAATTGGAATTTGATAACGTGCATACGTTTTTGAGCCGTTCGATTACAGATAAACTTTCAATTACATGATTTAAATACGAGCGCATCAAATTATTCCTCTCATAAACTAGCCAGTAATTTTTTTTTATTGTCTAATACTAATATATAATCTTTGCTATACTTTAGGAGGAAAACGCATACTAAAACTTCCTCCAGAGCTAGGATATGGCATTAGAGGTGCTGGCTGCAAAGGAGGTACACATGAATGATGTTTTTATTTATTAAAAAAGTGAGTTAAAAAAAAAAAACCAAAACTCGCATGCAATTATAAGAATGTGTCGTGCAATACTCACTGTTTGATCAATTAAATAAAATATATTAATTATTTTAATTATCAATCGGGATCATATAGCACATGGTGCATCCGTATATCGCACAACGCACAATTGTTATACAATGGCGAATTTCTATAACCTGTTTACTTATAGAAAACTACTCCAGTTTTTAAGAAAAATTTTTCATATAAAATAGAGATCGTGTTTATTTTGATGAGTTTTCTAAAATAGAAAACAAAAAATAAATTTTTCAAAATAAAAAATAAATTAGAAAACTAATAAAAGATATTTTTCAAATTTTCTGAATAATGTTAACACACACACAATATATATATATATATATATATATATATATATATATATAGAGAGAGAGAGAGAGAGAGAGAGAGAGAGAGAGAGAGACAAATGCACATGTTTATATATGTGTTTGTATGTGCATACATATATAAGTATATGTATGTATCTGTATATGTAGTACATGCATACATATGTACATATGGATATTTACACACACACACACACACATATATATGCACATATTCATGTATGCGCGCGCACATACACACACACATACACACACACATGTATTTATGCACATATATGCATATACATACATATACATATATACATATGCATATGCATACACATACATATATATATACATGTATATGTATGTGCATACATACATATGTATATTTATGTGTATGTGCATATATACACACACACACATGTACATAAGCATACACCTACATGTACATATGTATGTATGTATGTATACATACATGTATATGTATATGCATATATGTGCATATATTCACATACATATGCATATGCATATACATTTACATATACATATACATATGCGCGCACGCACACACACATATATATATGTATATTATACACATACATATATATGTACACATATATAGAGAGAATATTCAAATTTTCTATTTGTTGATAAATGAACGTATTTTTTAAATTTTTTATAGAAAATAAATATGTTAATTTTCTAAAAAAAATCAAAAACTACTTTTTATAAGTAAATGCACCCCTAACTTTTCAGAAATTGAAAACAAACAATAAATTAATTATAATTTATTAGTAAGGCATAGAAAGTATTGTCTCTAACCAAGACTTCCCTTAATGTAGGATCTTGCATTATTCCTCCAGATTCAGTGCTCTTATTTGACGTGGAGTTCATTGGGAAGGCCTGATCTCGTGCATTACCTTTTATTTTCTCAAAAAATCAAAATAACTCTTCATATGAAGTGGAAATAACTATTTTAATATTGTTGTAACTCTACAGATGAATATATTGATGATTGAGGAATAATATATGAGTCAAATCAACATTTGATTGGTTGGTTCAACTAGTATTTTAAATAAAAAATTTTTTAATCCAAATTTTATAAATGGAAAGAATTAATATCCAAAAAGTTTTATCTCTGTAATAATGCTGATTCAGCTTAAACTAAATTATATTAATAATTAAAAAAAAGAAAAAATAATATATGAGTCAATTTTTTGTATTAAATAACTCGACCGACTATTTTTATTTTCTTTGTTTATTCAAATACTAGAAAATAATAAAAACCTAGCAAAAACCTTAAGACATTAATTTTTACCTAGATTGTATCTACAGAAAATTCATGTACAAAACTAATGGTATATTGACACCTACACATGTTAACCATCAATCATTTCCTTTGCATCAACTTTATATATGTGTCATTTTACCATTAGTTCGGTTTACCAATAGAACAGCTCCATTGATAGAATTGTCATTTTGAAGTTTTCAGTTGTAATTTGGTTATTTGTATATTTTCATATTAGTTGTAATCAATATTTTCGGAGCGGCTCGAAGATCGATTTGATCTATCAACTGAATCAAGAATCAATTAGTTGGACCGAGTTGACTGAAATTTTTTATTTTTATTAAATATAATTATTTATAAAAAAATAAAAATATGATATGTCAAAATATATTGAAAAATTTATTAATTAATAAATATTAATGTAAAAATATTAAGACCAACAAAGTTAGTTGTGCTTCTAAAATTATTTGTACGCTACTTATATACCAATTATATACTGCTACTTATATACCAATTGTATACCGTGAGTATAACAGCTGTAATTTTTAAATTAAAAATTGAAAAAGTTAGTATTCGAAAGATGAAAAATATTGGTTGCAATTTTGAAAAAAATAGTTCCTTTTTTTCCTGTTGGCATTTGTGTAAAATTCCTATGGAACATAACTAGTGTTAAAATTATGATTATTAATATTATTGTTATCTAAGATCAAACAATGTTCACTCTGGAAGACGTTGCCATACTTTTTTTAGGACTTTCATAGTGATTCATTTTTTCATGTTTTTTATGATCTATTATTTTCACGATCAGATATTTAAATGTACACGCATTATATGATTTTGTTACATTATCTCATTCATCTAATTAATTGTAATATTAAAAGATTTTCTTATTTTTATTTTAATCTTATATTCTAATATTTGAGGATTTTATAAATATTATGATTTCCTTTCAATAACATTATACTTTATAATATAATCATCAATATATTTTTTCACAATTGCACAAGTGTGGCCAGACAATTAGTTAGAAATAATTACAAATTAATCCATAATATTTTCAAAATAAATAATATTAGAAAAAATTAATAGTAATTTTAATTGTTTTCCGTGTATCTTCTTCTCATTCACACTTTTACATACAACACATAAATATGCTCTAAAAACAAGTTTCAGATAATATGAAAAATAGGATTATCAAATGAGGCATGGCTACTTATTCTAGAAAAAAAATTATAAAGTTGAATTACATACTAGTCAAGTTTAAAGGGAAAATATCCGCAAGGAGATGACAACGTTCAGGCATTTGCGACTAGGAAAATTCTCCCGCCATTAAAACCCATTCACATGAATTTAGGAATTTAGGGTTTGATTTCTCAAAATGCATAATTTTTGGTTGAACTGAAATTTGGTCCGAGTCATCAAATTTCGGTTCAATCCAATTTTTTTCGAGTCAACCCGAGTTTTTATACTTTTCGATTTTCATGTTGAATTAACTCGAATTACTTGTCAAGTCACGATCCAACCAGTCCGACCGTCCGAGTCAACCCGAGTTTAATAACCATGATTGTAATAGAATAAAGAAACCGTTTTACCTTGATAAAAAGACATCAAAATAATTTTTTCACGTAATTAATTTGTACTATGTTAAAACTATTTTGCACATAATTAATTGGTATTTTGTTAAAAAGTGAATTTTGTATGTCCTTAACAAAAAGCATTTGATAATTGTTTTTTTAAGGGAACTAATGTTCACCAAACTTGGGAAAACTTGCCTTTAAAATCAAACTCTCCCACCAAATAAATGGACCTGCTTTATGGATATAGATAAGTTTAAGTAGAGGTAACAAATAGACGAGTTGGACAGATTTGGAACGGACCATAAATGGACGGACTGTAAATAGATAAAAAAATATGTCATAAATGGATCAATATCCAAATAAGTTGGACGGATTTGGACCAACCCATGAGTTTAATGCATTTTTAGACGAAAATATAGAAAAATAAAATATTTTATTAATAATTTAATTTTACTCCAAAAATCTTTTTTTTTTTACTAACTATTACATCATGAAAATAATAATACTTCCAAAATACAAAATAAATAAATAGTATAAAATAAATAAAATGAATCTAGAATAAATAAATAAATAAATGATAAAAGAATAGTCAATCGGGGTAACCAGAGAGGCCAAATGTGGTCATCCAATGGGGGGCACAATTGCCAATGCAAAAAACCCATATAATCCTCCAAGGTAAAAAGATTTACATACTCGGAAAAAACCACAAAAAAAACAAATAAGTTAGTATTTCAAAATCCACTACAGCAAAGAAAATTACAAATCTAACCATACAAATAGAATAAAATTAAGTACTGAACTAAAAATAATGTACAAATACCATGGGGATTGAATATATAACACAAAATATAAAGAAAATGCACTAAATATACAAAAAGATGCTAAAAAATCAGCCACAGACACCTAAAGCCAAGAGAGGGATGCCCACAACAAGGCGAGGCACGGGATGAGAAGATGGCTCATGACATCTTGCCTAACGCTTTGATAGACTCAAATCACCATTGGGCAAAACATAATGCAGAAGCTCAAAGGCAAAAATATGTAAAAATCATGGAAGACCAATTTTAACTCAAAACATACAATTATCAGGATTTAAATAATGCCAAATAGTATTCTAGCATCAAATCATGCATAAAAATCAACAAAACATATCAAAATTGAGAATCACAACAATAGATAAAAAGCTTAAAATCATAAAACAATGGAGGAATCATAGTTTTAATTATGCTTTCATATTGCTCTTCGAACTAGATTTACATCACATCTTAATTTAAACATACATGTTACTCAAATACAACATTTAAAAATGTCATATTTCATCAAGAACAACATAAAAAAGCATGATGATTTTAGAGAGAGAAAGAGTATGAATGAGCCTAAAATATTATCCTCAGGAGATATTCTGACTCTAAAATTTTTATAGTCCAGATGTCCACTCCAATTCGTGCTTCTTATTCTTCAGAAAAGTGCAATGAAATTTATTGTGTTTTTGTCATAAGATTGCCAGACCAAGTTCTTAAAGAGAGAAAAATTAACTTTTCTTCTTCCCCAAACCTTTTAGCTCTTTGTAAAAAGTGATTCCTCTCTCAAAACTATAGAATTTTACATTTTATATTTAGGCTAGAATTGGAGGTGGATTCTAACTCTAACTGCTAAAATTTAAGGAAAAATCCCTTAAAAATCTAGAAAGATCCCCTTGGAAACATATATTCCTTTATTGAATTCTAGAAACATGGGAATTCTGGAATTCGAGCTGTGGACGGGCATCCCTCAGTGAAAGGCTACCATCCCTCAGCCGAAAATCCTGAAATTTTCAAAATACCCCAAATTCAGTCTGTATAAGATAGAGGGAGCCATAGACGGATACCCCTCAAATGACAGACGAGCGTCTGACCCCATTGAAGATCTAAATCAAGGTTTTTATGATTTTTTTGCTAAACATTTAAAAATATTTGGAAAACCATAAGAACTTTTGAGAAAATGTAAAAAATTCATAATCAGAGCTTCGAGATTCGAATCTATTGTCAGTAATATACTCTTTCATCATCATCGAGTGACTCTAATTTAGGCCGCCTCGGATCATGGTGTCTATAATAGCCATTTTCTAATAAATAGCTCTTGCATTTTTCAACCTAAATGGCATGGCTTTGTATGCATAAGTTCCCCATCCAGTAATAAAGGCTATCTTCACCTAATCCACTATCTTATTTAGAATTTTTTTATATCCCGCATATGTAACGTCCCGCTCACCGCCCAGTGCATATTGTCCGCTTTGGAAGTGCCCGGTAGCTTGGGCCGGGTTTTTCCCACCCCTCACGGTTTTATTTTTCTCTTACTGGAAAAGGCCTACACTGAGTCGTTAAGCGGTCGCACATATAAAGCCCAGTCACTCTCCCAAGCTAGCCGATGTGGGATATTACAATCCACCCCCCTTGGGGCCCAGCGTCCACGCGGGATCACTGACACACTCGGAGCCCGGGTCGGCTCTGATACCAAATTGTAACGTCCCGCTCACCGCCCAGTGCATATTGTCCGCTTTGGAAGTGCCCGGTAGCTTGGGCCGGGTTTTTCCCACCCCTCACGGTTTTGTTTTTCTCTTACTGGAAAAGGCCTACACTGAGTCGTTAAGCGGTCGCACATATAAAGCCCAGTCACTCTCCCAAGCTAGCCGATGTGGGATATTACAATTTGTAATATCCCACATCGGCTAGCTTGGGAGAGTGACTGGGCTTTATATGTGCGACCGCTTAACGACTCAGTGTAGGCCTTTTCCAGTAAGAGAAAAACAAAACCGTGAGGGGTGGGAAAAACCCGGCCCAAGCTACCGGGCACTTCCAAAGCGGACAATATGCACTGGGCGGTGAGCGGGACGTTACAATTTGGTATCAGAGCCGACCCGGGCTCCGAGTGTGTCAGTGATCCCGCGTGGACGCTGGGCCCCAAGGGGGGTGGATTGTAATATCCCACATCGGCTAGCTTGGGAGAGTGACTGGGCTTTATATGTGCGACCGCTTAACGACTCAGTGTAGGCCTTTTCCAGTAAGAGAAAAACAAAACCGTGAGGGGTGGGAAAAACCCGGCCCAAGCTACCGGGCACTTCCAAAGCGGACAATATGCACTGGGCGGTGAGCGGGACGTTACAGCATATCTATCAACGAAACTGTACATTATATACTTGTTACACTGTCAACCAGTAGGTATATGTGTGGGAGTGAAAAGTCATCTTTTAGGTATGCTTCATCCAAATCTCAGTAGTCCACACATATTTATACCTGGTATCTTTCTTAGCAAGAAGGATGACATTAGCTAGCCAAGTAGGCAATTGAACCTCAACCAGAATCTTAGCTTCGATCAACTTCTTTACTTCTTCATTTACCTTATCTACCCATTTCGACCAGAGCCTTTGAAGCTTTTGCTTGACTTGCTTATCGTTTAGATATGTCGGAATGGTGTGCTCTGCAACTTCTCTATCAATTTCGGGTATGTCTTTATAGATTCAGACAAAGACATTTCTATATTTTCTTAATATTTTCTCAAATTTTATCCTCTTTTCAGGAGTTATGTCAGATGCAATCAAGATTTCTTTAGAGTTATCCTGGGTTCTAAGATCAAATGGAGTATTGTTTGTTAAATTAATATCAAATATAAATGAGTCATGATTATGATTATGCATGATATAATCAGAAGAGACATCACACAAATAAGTAAAGTTATTCATCTTATTGACTTGAGTAGAAAAAGGTACATAATCAAAAAATAATTCAGGAATATAAATTACATCAGTGAAAGAGTTATCTTTTATATCAAGGATAGCTGATGCAATGGCATATGCCTCTCCTCTTTCTGCTATGGAAGTCAGTGATGGAGTCTCTTCCTTAGGAACTACAACTTCATTCTAAATCTTTTCTTTCCCTTTAGCCTTGATGACTAGTAACTCAAGTGTCAACACCTCTTTCGGGAGATCTAAATCCATATCAGCGAGCTTGACCACAACTTTTTCAATCCAAAATTCTAATATAGGCTTAATGATCCCAGCTATCCTATCGAAGACATCATCAAAGGTCTCAATTCCAGGGATGACCTTCCCTTGCACCACCATAGGCTCCACCTCTTCGCAGTATTGGCATTTCGTAGATGCTGGAACAAAGCTTTCCAGGATATGAGGAATCCCTCTGAGCCAAGGATCAACCTTTTTCTTTTCATTATCAATATAGTAGCCTAAGCCCTTTTTATCCTTTTGACCGGTTAGAGCAATGGGCACGTGGGGTCCCCTGAGAGCTCTTCCCTAATTCGACACTTAGGAAGTAACTCATCATCTTATCATATTAACAAGCTAAGGGTTTGCAAAGTTTATTTCTTGTTCTTTGATGCCAATACCTGCCATGTGAAATCCACTAAATGGCTAATTAGCTATGCTCAAAGTAGAGACCAAATTCTCTCTTGCCGCCTTGATAGTGACTATGCCACCTTCATGCAGAATCCGAACCATTTGGTGTAGGGTGGAAGGAACTCCTCCTAGATTATGGACAAAGGTTGTCCTAATAATAGGGAGAAATTACCATGTATCTAAAGCACTACATACTTTACCTCTGTATCAATAAGCCCTATCTTTACTATTGCTCTTAAAGTGCCAATGAATTTCCTGTTAGAATTGTCATAGGCTATTTTAGTAAGCCTACACTTAGTGAGCATAGTCTCATCAATACCGTAGGCTGCCATTACCATAAAAGGGCACACATTGATAAAAGATCTAACATCTACCATTACACATGCAGTATGTTTGCCATTCACGTTAGCCTTGATGTACAAAGATCGATTATGCTCGTATCCTTCCAAGGGTAGGTCTGCATTAGTGAGCACAATCTTTTCCTCAAAATTTTCCTTCACTTATTCTAGTAGCTCAGAAGGGGATATGGTAGTAGCAATAGTCAATTCACACAGAGATTCAACCAATTTTTGACGGTGGAAAGGCAATTGCCTTAATAGTTCCTAGATTAAAATTTGAGCAGGCATTTTCTTAAGTTGCCTGAGGACTAGATTATCCTCTACGACTTTTTCTTCTATAGACACAGTGGGTTCCTGCTGCCTCTCAACCACAGGCACTATCCTACCATTCTTCGTGATGGCTCGATTTCCCCTTTCATTTTCCACTTCCTTCTCATCTTCATTAGTTTCCATTAGGTCTTTTGGCTCCTTTTAAACCTTGATCGACCCCCACTTTGCTATCTATATCCCATATATCTACTAGTTGCACTAATCCCCCCACTTCTATTGATTTTTTCTGCTCTTGCACCTAGACTATCATTATTTACTTGAGCCTTGCAAATGATAGCCAAGTATTCATTGCCATACAAATCCCTAAAAACATACCACTTTGGTAACCCAGACCCGACCATGAACACTAGAGACGACACAACATTATAAGTCTTATTCTTCTTAGCTCTTTTCCTTAGATCGATTATCTATTGGCAATCCCTTAAAGTGTGACAATAATCAATCTCATACCTTGGATGTTGGTGGAAAGCATAATACCAGTCTGACCTATGTCTTAATTAACCTTAACTCTTCACGAGCTTAGACAACAATGGCCATAGTTTGCCTTCTTTCATTAACTGGTTAAGGCACTAGTATAATAACTTTCCCAAATTTAAATAATGCCATTGATTGGCCTTTACAGTTGACACTTCAGCAGTTCTTCCATTGTTACCCCTACTGTCACTACTATTACCAACATTCTTACCAAATTTTGAACTACTGAAATCCCTTTTGTTGCTACCATAAGTGCCACTATTCAAACTTGTAGAGGTAGCCTTCTTTGCTAGGTACTTTCCGTTAGCTTCAATCACTATATCTTTTATGGACTTCCAATATTTCAATCCTTTGATTTTGAGACCCACTTTCAGGTAAGGACTAGTATTATGGATGAACAATCGAATTTGGTCCTTTATGTCAAGCTTCCTTTTCATCTCCATCAATTTATTCCTCCACCAAGTGAGATATTCGTGAAAAGGACTCTCAGAATTTCTATTACAATAGCTCCAAATCCTTTAAGGTGGCCTCTATATGAGTGTTACAATCATATTGTTTAAAGAACTCCTCTATCAACCTCTCCCAATCTTCCTTTGTCTTTATATCTAAATTGCGACACCAATCAATAGCGGGACCCATGAGGCTAAGACTAAAAAAATCCACTTTCTATCTCTTTGTGAAAATAGTCCGTTTTATAAGCAGGACATATTGCTTGATATGACCTAGATGATCAAATGTACCATCAAATTTCATCAAATCAAGCATATTAAATCGGCTAGGTAAAGAATCCTTACCATCGAAATCAATATCCTTAGAACTAACTCCTTTTTCCAACTAATAACATCCTAGTCAAAGTTTTTAGTTTCTTTTCCATCTTTTTCATGGTAGGGTTTTATTCCTTAGGGATAAGTCTTCAATGCTTAAGGAACATGCAATTCCTCCTCTTCATTAGTTATAAAGTTATGTTAGGTATAAAGTTATGTTAGGGACCACCTCGAGCGATATCTCATTTTATCTTATGAGCAGCCATATTCCTAACATCCACTGTTAATGGAGGTGTCACAATAGCTACTACTAGAATCCCCCCAATAGAGGTCAATTCAACTCGAGCAACAGCGGGTGCAATAGGTTAAGCAAAAAAAATTGGGGCCAAACTAGTTGTAAGGTTAGCAAATATTGACATCTTCTTTCTCTCAAGGTCATCCATCCTTTTATCTATATCATGTGAACTAGAAGAACCAATGAGTGGAGTGAGCCCAGCCATGATTTCCCTTTATAGCTATTTTGAAAATCCTTCTGAAAATTCTTCTGATACACTATCTATACCGATTTAGATCCCAGCTTTGAACCCTTACTTGATACCAACTCTTCTATTTGCTCAGAAAACCACTTATTGGATAAAAAGACATCTAAACCTCGATACCACCTGGGTGATGATGGCTCCATTATGGCTACCAAAATAGTGTTGTCAGCATGATGCATAAGTTGGTGTAGATGTATGATCGTGAGATACAACATCGATAACCACATGCAAGAATCATCTCTACCTTATTTCTCCCACACACATGGTCAAAGTCTTATTCCTAGTTGGGCTTAATCTATGGGCCAACAATGGACCCTAATAAATACATATGGTGCACGGAGTAATTTCAAAAGCATAATGTCTTTGAAGAAAAACACACAAAAAGGAATTGGTCAATGTATATTTAAGCAATCTAAGCAAATCAAATGGTTTATCGCGGCACGGCAACCTTTGATAAGCTAACATCTGGACTTGTTCGGGCATGCTTAATACAAAAAGACCCACATCACAAGTAATGCATGATTATTACTGACATCTTAGTGGAGATTTGTATGCCATTACATGGGCTTTGATCTAGGTACTCGATCACAAGGCTACCTAAGCATGGTCCCTATCGACGGATCTAGCTCATCACGAGCATAATGACCAATCGAGTCACAATTTGATATACCAAAGGTAGTAGACTTGGGCTAATGATTATCCCTAAAACTACCCGTGATTAAATGAACGATAAGGGGGTACCTAAAAAATGCATCGAGGTTAAAAACTGGGATGCTTAACTTATTCTAAGACTCTAGCATAATTCTAATGTAATTTCAAAAATATATAAAATTTATTAACTGAAAGCCTTCTTATGTCACATAAATCAAAAGTAGTTTAAAATCAAAGTGTCAATGTCCCTAGTGAAGTCACTACTGTGACACGTGCGACAACATCAGTCAAGGATCCCTCCCCTTAAACTAACGGATGGATCTTTGATGTAAATATAGAGGAACACCTTTTGCCTTGATAACTCAACCCCACTTGTAAGGTCTGGATAGATTAATGTCTCATTTCCCTAGCCGATCGGCCGTTTCGTGATAGGAAAATAACTCAACCCGACTTGCTAAGTCTCAAACCTCGAAAGGTATGAGACAACATCTATTGGGCACCACAAGGTTGATATAAGGAGTTGCCACCTAATAGAATATTGAAAAAAGGTGTTCCAACCTCGTGAGGCCATAATCCAAAGAGAGTTTGGAACTTTACTCTTATTTTTACCTTTGATAGATGTGACATAATGGCTTTCAGATTAATGGCATGTTCTCCTTTTTTACATGTAAGATTAGAGCAAATGGTCGCTTCATGAAAGGAAAGGGACTCAACTCGACTCGCCAAATCTCAGATCTTGAAAGGTGTGAGACAGCATCTATTGGGCGCCATAAGGTTTAATATAAGGAGTTGTCACTTAATAGAACATTAGAAAAAGGTATTCCAACCTCGTAAGGCCAAAATCTAGAGAGAGTTCAAAACTTCACTCTTATTTTTATCTTTGAAAAATGTGACATAATGGCTTTCAGATTAATGACATTTTCTCTTTTCTTACATGTAAGAATAAAGCAAATAAATAAATTAAAGGTGTACCCAAGCACGTAAAAAAATGATAAATCATGGCATAGATTAAAACTATAAAATAGACATTCATAAAGCGGATAGTTCATTGTAACCTTTTTTATGAGGATGTTGATCATTGTATGCAGGTTATGAAGAAATGTTTCATTATGAGAGTTGAAGACAGGGACTTGCCAGTCGAGAAACGTCCATATTATTTAATTATATACAAAAATCTTTTTACATTATTAAAAGATAATTTTTGTATGTGGGTTTCCCAGGTAAAAGATGGGACTTTGGTTAAGTTTTATTAGCAAAAGATCCCAATTCTTTAACATAAATATTTTTGAGGTGTATTCAATATGAGGTCAAAAGGCCTTTTTGTAATAAAGATAGGGAGAGATAGACTTCCCTATAGTTCTCACCCAGCTGTACTCACACAAAGGTCAATCACAAAAATAATAATGATAATAATAATATTGACAATAATGATAAATATCAAAAGGAAAATGAAAAGCTAAAGAAAAATAAAAAATGAGAAAACCAAATCTTTAACATACGTCAAGAAATGTGCTGGCATGCATCAAGTGACATACGACCAACTTATATGTTTTAAAATGGCAAGAAAACATATTTTTGACCATGCATTATGTGACACATGAGTGTGGATCAAGTGATACACGATTGTAATTGCCATATAAAAGGCTAGTTTTTCCTTCCTTTTAAAGTAAAGTCTTCATCTACAAAAAGATCTAAAAGGGAGCAAAAAGGATTACTAAACATACAAGATGATTTTTAAATCAAATATTCTAAAAAAACTAACTTTGAAACAAATAAAATGGAATTTGAAAATGATAGCCTAATAATTTCCACTACACAGTAAAATAACCTTAAAAAGGATTCCACAACCTAAATCTAACTAGAAATAAATATACAATGAAAATATGGTAAATGAGTCAATGAATAAAATTTATAACATTTAAAAGGATAAATGCATAAATTTTACATAGTCAAAAAATTGAATCGAGCAGGAAAAACTTTTTATATTACCTTCAGTGTACTTACTTAATTAAACTATCAGATGTTTGATTCTTGGATATTTTCATGTTAAAAATAGTCAAAAAAACTTATTTGAAATCAAGGAACTAAATTCCAAAAGAAGGCTTTTAAGTCTTAAAAGCTTTCAATAACAAAATTATATTTTTTAAAAAAATTTTCCAACCTTTTAAAAGTAACTCGGCCAAAACTTTATATAGGAAGGGTTGTATAGGCATGCAAACACTTTACACGGGTGTGCAATCCCAAAAAATACGCCAATTTGTCAAATTGCTTCTGAAAAGAGTTGATCTTCTTTTTTCTTGCATGGCTCTGTAAACAGCTTGCATAAGTGTGCAACTCAAGTGCTGCAGTCAACTTGCCTAAAAAAGCAAGATTCTTTGACTTGCACGATCATGCAAGGGTTTTACATAGGTGTGCAACCCACAAATAGCAATCAAGGTAGCAATTGGCCAAATAATGATGATATTCCCTCCTTGCACGGGTGTGTAATCCATTTGCATAATAAATT
>JBBPFJ010000922.1:0-36514 GCA_037975025.1 Excoecaria agallocha
CACAACTAGAGCATCCAAATTAAGATTGCTCAAAAGCATAGACAATTAATAATATAATACATTCATAGATAATTTGTAATTGATACGTATATAGAATTATCATCCAAAAAATCAATGCATTGTTTATACAGCCCCCTGTGCAAAAAAAAAAAATTATCTATAACAAAATAAGATAATGCTTCTCTATCTAGCCAAAAATCTTGCCAGGACTGTTGTGCGTTCAAATCCCTGCTTATCATGAGCAGGTTCAACAAAATTTGCTTCCAGCACACCTGTCAGTAGAGATTAAATGCCTCATGTACTTGAGCCGAGAAACAAACAATAAGAAGTTTCAAATAAATAAATACCTATAACTCCACGGCCATCACTTCCAGCAGCATTCCAGAGCCTCCAAAATGGTTGAAAAGCACAAGTTCTTAGTTGAAGAATCATGCATATCTATTTCATGTTATGTTTAGCAATCATGAAAGCACTTAAAATATAAATATTGGGATCTGCAACACATGTTTGCTGATAGTTCATGTATATGTTATCATACATTTCCAATTTGGCGTTAGTTAAATAAAAAATTCTCTCCAGCATGTCTTAAAGCACATTATTAAATTTAGATTAACATAAGACCACCAAATGCCCAATTAGAAAATCCATGCACACCAGCTTCACTATAAAGCAGTAATAAATTTATTTGTATTTCAGTCAATATCAAAACTTTAAGAAAAGGCAAGAAGTGAAATGAGATAGTAGCTACCGAAAGGGAAAAGAATAAGAATTAAAAATAAGCATAATAAAAAACCAAAAAGGTTTTCCCAGTAAGCCATGCATCTAGCAATTTACTCCACGGTATATTTCAAAGCAAGCTAACCCCTTTCTTTTTTCTTTTTTCTTTTTTCTTTTTTCATTTTCTTTTTATGAAGAAAACAAACTAACCTTAATGAGTCTATTTTTGTGGTAAACATTAAAGCCCTGAATATCAATATGATGTTTTGCGTCCTTCACAAAGCCAATAGTTACAACAGCTGACATCTGTTGTCAACAATAGCAAACAATCAAGCATTAATATTAGCAACTAGCAACTCATCCACATTCATTTATTAAGCAACATAAAGTAGTATATAGAGATTAACTACCCTTAGAGAATGCCTATAAGTCGGGAAATGCCTGGAGTTTGGAAATTCTCTGGCCATTTGTACATTCTTCTCATCTCGATTGACCCCTCTAAGTTGGATATCCTGCAACATGAAAAATGTGTGCAAAAAAAAAAATCTCTTATGAACATGATAAAGTTAGAACTCACTTGAGATCAATAACATCAAAAAGAAAATTATTAACAAAAGAATGCTGTATAGTGAAAACATACATGAGGATCAGTGTCAAATTCAAGCTCCAGGAATCCTTGATCATCCTCCCAAAGATTGTATATTATTATTCGCGTTCCATGATCTGACATGATATTAAACTATACAAGAGCATTTCTTCAGCCTCTTCAGCATTTTAAGTTACCCACAAACGGGAAAATGCCGAGATGCAATGCATGCAAATGTTAGACTTTGCTTTTACAACTCATGAATAGAAATCACCTGACGAGGAGGTCAGCCTCACTAGAGAAATCACCCTGTGATAGATTTAGCTAAAGAAATTAGCTATTTATAAAGGAAAATAAAGGGAAAAGAAACAAAAAATAAAAAGAATCCATGTTAGCAAAACATCTTATATGATTGATGACTGGGAAATAGTGCTTATTCAGCTTAAAAAAAATATTACAATGTTCAAGCCACATCAGTTTTACTTCAAGTCTACTAAACAGCAAACCCATAAGCCATGGACTCCAATGTCAACAAAAATCATATTGCATGTTCATGCCTTGGTGGCTTATACTTGATCAAGTAAATCTAGAATTTTCTCAACAATAATTTCATCCCTCTAACAAAAAGGAACCAAGAAAAACTCTATTATACAAATATATAACATGTTGACTAATCAGATATACCCAATAGCTCATGTGGGTTTCCTGGTGAGTTTGCATCAGTCTTTAGATTTCAAAACATTAAAGCATATTGAATGACATACACAAACTTGCTGCATACCTCCATTGCAATTGCAAAAACTGTATTGAAAAAGACAAATTTTTTTTGATAAAAAGACATATTTGTTTTTGATAATCTGCTTGAATTATTGAAAAATAAGGAGACAAAACAGCAATACATGGTGGCAGAAAATAACTACCGGACACAAGGACCAGAAAAATCCTCTACCAACACTCAGTTGCAAGACTAACAATTAAACCCAAGAGGCAGAGAGCAAACTGACAACTAGCCTAACCCAGAGAGGAAAACTGAAAATACCAAGAAGAATCTCAAAAAGACAAAACTGAGTGAATCTCCCTCTATATAAAGGGCAACAAAAACTACTGCTAAAGCAACCAACAAAAGACCCGCAAGAGCCAAACAAACAGCATAAACCAATAGCAGAAGATATGCCATAAAATCACTAGGCTGAGATAATCAGTAGACACCATCAGTAGATTCAACTTGAAGACAGAGCAGCACTGATGGCACCCTGAGCAGTCTGCAGCCAACCCCTCTTCTTTTATTTTATACTGCAGTCCAAGTCCAAAACGTGCACAAGCTCAACGAAATGCCATTGCTTCCGCCTTTTGCACAGGATCTACATATGCATCATTTCCAGAAACTAACAACAATAAAAATAGTAATTTGGAAAGTTCAGTTTTGTTCTGTCAATTAACAATAATAATCTAAAGGTAAAATGCAATCAGGGGTAACCCATACAGGCGCCAATTATCTATTAGTTGTTGGTATTAATATTTTGGCTCATATATATTTTCTAAAGAGAATGGTTATATCAAAAACCCCAAGGGAGGTTAAATTCTCAAGATTGGGATTAGAAATTTAGTATGCAAATCCTACATCAAAGCATTTAACACCTAAAGCATATGATCATGGAGAACAATGTAGCAACTAAAACAGCCGAAACCATGAAACAAATCTCAGATGGATGCAAAATAAAAATTTACTTTGCATCAAACAAACAAGTCAGATATTTCAAAGCATAAAAATCAAATAGTGTCAAGTTAAAAAAAATACACATAATAAATCTTGCTCCATATATAGTTCACATACTGCATAAGTAAACTAAGAATTAAACTGCAATTACAGAATTATGCAGAAACATTTGCATATATGGCCCAGGATAATAAGCTTAGCAGATAAAGTTGGGAAATCAAACAAGATATTTTGAGCCTACCCAAAATTAGGACTATATTCTTGCATTAAATCATGCCTAAGAAAGATTGGCAATAAAATTGAAATCATAGAGAGTGTGAACCATATACCCAAAATTAGAGTAAAAACTCCACCAAATCACAGGACTCCTCTAATCCCGAACTGGGTCAACTATAAATCAATTCAAACAAATTGCTGCAAGATTGAACAACCTGTAATCTGCAAAGAAAGATAATTTGTCCAAAAATCTATAACATTAACAAGCAATCAAAATTAATAAAAAAAAAGCCAACAGCACTAAGAACAAAGAGCCAACAGCAAACACCATCCTTTGAGTATACAATCTCCCAAACCTGACATTCAAAATTAGATTCAAGTTTCAGCAGCTTAGGATTATAGTTCAGGTTCCAAAAGAGACTTTGTATCTTGCACTATGCCAAAACTGGGTTATAACTTATTTAGATACACAAAGTACAGAGAATGACAAGCAGACAGAACAGGAGGCTAGAAAAAGGGGCAGAAAGAGAGAAGGAAATGAGAACAAAAGAAATGAATAAAAGAAAAAATCTCTACAATTTGAATTGCAACAAGAAAGTAATAACTCTGGCTTATCCTTATCATGTTAGCCCATGTCCTTGTCCTAGCTACATAATACTGAATGTTTATACTCTACCAAAATACAAGAGGCAAAGGATATAAATCCACACCTAAGCCATTCATGAAGAGTATCAATATCCTGCTCTTTTTATACAATTATTGCTATTGCAAATTGCAAGATAACCTTTGTATACCTAATCCACAAACATCAATGAATTAATTATAGTGACCATAGTAAAGTAAATGCATCCTCTAAACAAGTAAAACATAAAATCAGAATCTAAAACAAGAAATTGGAACCATCGAGGAATAGTATTGTTCTGGTTTTGATTTCAAGTCATAAATCATGTTGAGGATAATGAAGAAATAGCAAGTCACATGTTTTTTCTTCAATCTAACTATTTGAATAAGTCGATTAGCTATCCTAGTTTCATGGTAGTTGATATTTGTCAATTATTTTAGGAGATTTGATTATCATTTCTTCTTGGTTGCCTAATTTGTGGGATTTTCAGTCATACTTTGCCATATTTACCGTATCAGTTCTTCATTTGCTGCTCTTGCCGACAAATTTCTGTGTGAAGATCGTTTTCACTTGCTCTGCTCTCTTGATTTTGCAGGCAAGTAAAAATGTCTTGTTAATTATTCATAACAATATTTTTAAAGTTAACAAATCATTCGTCCACAAAAATATAAATTAAAAATAAATCGAGAAGTAGATGAAAATAAAAATCAGCAATCCTCCATTCAAGTATAACAGAGAACTGGAAAATTATATCAAGAAGACAGCTAAGTACCTCACACCATTCGCTCTGGTGGTAAAACCCTGTGCATCTGCTATCTTCCTCGACACATCAAGCTCCATAATATGAAATCACATCAAAATTTTCAGAGAAGTTGACTTCAGGATGTCTTAGACTTAAGGATGATGGATGCCTTTAACAACTTACCATTGTCAGAAGCTTTTGCATGGCATTACAAGTAGTGTTTCTCACTTCAGGTAGAACAAGTGCTATGGCCATATGCCCATTTTGAGAAGTTTTTTCCATAGATTCGTCATGTGATCCAAGATCATTATCAAGCTCTGCAGAAACTTACATAGTCCACACATAATGGACAAACAATCCTAAACTCCTAATCGAAGAACCAACAGACCCATTAACCTTACACTATGTTTTATGACTAATTAAAAATAAGAAATTTAAATTCAAGTCTCAAACCTTACACAAATGCCTGCTTTCACTCCGATTCGTGTATAATTGGAATCTTGAACAGAGATCTGGCCCTTTTTCTCTTATGAGAAACGTCTTCAGCCATCGATTGTGAAGCACATCGTCTCGGAGCTGTCCATCGTGGAGCGATTTGGAGTTCGATCGACAGTGAAGCAAGTATATAATATAAATCAAGCTAAACTAGGGCAGAGAAAGTTTCGTTAGAGAGAAAATAAAACAAAGCAAATGGCTTTTATGAAAAGTTTTGTTAAAAAATAAATAAACAAAGCAAAAAGGAGATGGTTTTTTTCGGGGACCAGAAATTAATAATTTCTCAGAAACAAAGAAAATGGCGCGGGTTTGTCCCGCCTAATTTTGGTCATTTTAGGGACCAGAAATTAATAATTTTAGGACCGGTTTTTATGCCATCACAAATAATATGGACTAAATTAAAAATTAAAGACCATATAAAAAATTGGTCCTTATTGGTATATTTTTAAAGACCAGAAAACTGACCGGTCCATAAACTGTGGTCTTTAATAAAGCTTTTTCTTGTAGTGAAACACATGCTAAAAGCTTTGAAAGACTAATAGGGTGAGCATAAAAGGGTAAATGATTTATCAAGACAACTTATATAACATGAAAAATAAACAATGCTTAATAGTAAAACTACTAAAATGGTATAGGAAAAAAAAGCAACATTTAAAACACATGCAACTAACACATAGACAACACATAAATAAACATGCAAAACATACTAATTCCCCCCACACTTAGAACAAACATTGTCCTCAATGTGAATACATGAAATGAAAGACAAAGAAAGGTAAAATAAAAGAAAAGAAAAAGATAAGAGCAGAACTCCTCTGAATATCATGGTGTAGGTGGAGAAGAGAGGACTACATAGCCAGCCTATGCAATGAAGGTGTCAATCTTTTGCTCTAGTTCTGAAATATTTGGTAAAGCATGGTTGGAATGTCTTTGGAGGAAGAACTTGAAACAGCAGAAGATGGTGGACTATCATTAAGAACATCAGCCATATCATCATCACTAGTTTCCTACTCCTCCTATGCATCATCATTTGTACTATCATCAATAATTGTAAGGGGAACAGTAGAAGAACCTTGAAGATACCTCCAACATGATCTTGAGTGATGTGGAATGGGCTGAAAAGCATTATTAATAACCTCACCAACAATAAAGAGCTACTTAGTAAAATACACACAAGGAATAACTCGAGAATAACTACTAAGATCAATAGAATGATTCTGAGTAATGATAGCTATAACATGTCCATGAGTGAGAGGAGCATCTCTTCGATCCACACATTGCAAAAGTTGATTAAAGATTCAATATGAGCAGCAAACAAATTTCTTATTATGAATACACCACATTAAGAAAAGCTCCTGATAAAAAACCCAATTAAATTCATTTTTGTTAAAAACCAGGGAAGCAAGAATCTTATGCAAAATCCAAAATTTCAAATTCTTAATAAATATAGATTTAGCATCCCTAGATTTAAATGGAGTTGTCAAACCAGTGAGAAATTGCCAAAATTCATTTGAATGAAACTCGTGAGGGGGATCACATAAACCAGTTTGCTTAAAACCAAATGTTTTATGCATGAAGAAATATGTGAGAGAATGATGCTCTCCATCTAAATGATAGTCTAAAAGCCTAGAATTTTCATCATTAGCTTTCAAGTAAGTATAAAACTCTAACATTAAATCAGCATGTGAGTGGCCATGATTACGAAAAAATGTTAACAATCCACATTGAGAAAGTATTTCATTAACAACATCGAACATACCAACTTGCTAAAGGAGAGATTCTGAAAAATACTTACAAGGCAAGATGAGCCTATGCTTAAGAGCAAGAAAGCGGTTACCTTCTTCAACAGAATAGATAGGGAACCTGGCACCAAAGTTTGATGAGATATCCCTAGGCTGTGATTCACAATACAAAAAAATTGAGATTTAACGACAGCAAATTTCATCGCTAGTTCAAGAAATTCCGTCGCTATTTCCTTATAGCGATTAAACGACTAATTGTTGCAATTTGGCCATCTCTAGCATATTTAGCGACTAAATGTAAAAATACTCGCTATAAATAGCAACAAAAATTCCATCGCTATAGTAAAATATCCGTCGCTAATTGACCCCTAAAATTAGTCGCCCTTAGAATAAAAAATATTAGCGACCGAATTTCCGTTACTAAATTCTACCATCAGATGCCAAAACTGATTTGTTTTTCATATTAGTGACAATTTACTACTCGCAATTCCGTCACTAAAAATATTATAGAATTAATTTTAATAGCACTACCATTTTATTATTATTATTATTATTATTATTATTATTATTATTATTATTATTATAACATTTAGAATTTAATATATATAAATAAAAATTCAGCAATACTATTAATTTAAAAAATATACTGTCATAAAAGTACATTAAATTCTGCAGTACATAGTACTTGGAAAAAAAATAATTCAAACTAAATATTGCTACTAACAAACTTTTATCTAATAATATTCCTCACAAGCAGCAACCAACACACCAGCCATCGTGTTCTTATTGTACCCATTTGAAAATCCAACTGCTCGACTAGACCTAAATGCACCATAACAAATTAGAGATAAGTATTTTTGCCCTTTCTACCATTACAAAGAGATAATAAGTAAAAAGGCAACACTACAATTGGCACATCAAATACATGCTAGTTTGTTGCATAAAAAGGTATATGGGCTTGTTCTCATATTTGAGATTTTGTAAATACAAATGCAATTAAAACACATAACAGCTCAAACAATACTTACTTAGAGAACCATGCCAATCAACTAGTTTCTTTAAAGACATCTATAAACAGAGGAAAATAAAGGTCAGACCTGTGCAAAATAAGTGCATATGTTGGCAATAACCAAAACTATCTCACATAGTAAGACAGTTGATACAGATAATAAAGACAACATGGAAGATACAATGAAGTAGAGCACATTAGATTCTAAAATTTTATCAAGTTTAAGCAACCAATACGACATAGAATCAACCATTTTATCTCGGCTTCACCATCCTAATGTAATAAAATTCATAGCAGCAACCAGGAATCTACCTATTTACATTATTCTGACAGAGTATTTACGTCATGGTTCATTAAGGACATACCTTCAGAAGATTGAAAAAGTGATGTTTAAGAATTGTGACCGGAAGAGTTCCATTTGAGGATATGAGTCGTGAACAGGTGGCTTTTGGTGTGATGTTTAAGAATTTGAGACCAGAAATTCCAAAGGAATGTGACCCTGCCATTACAGCTTTGTTAGAAGACTGCTTGTGGAGGAACCTAGTAAGAGGCTTGAGTTTTTTGAGATTGTAAAAGTCTTGGATTCAGTTTAGAGACACTGATTGTCTCTGTATGCACGAAAATAATCAGATTCTTTTTCTATCTTCTTATTAATCTTCTCTCTTATATGTAATTAATATATAATGTGAAGTAAAAGAGAAATGATAGAATATATTCAAAGTAGAGATTACTTGTTTGCATAATTAAAAGCTTCGGGCTTGAGCCCTGAGTGTTGGAAGTACACAAAATCTGTCATGTTTTCTTAAATTCGCAATAGCCAATTTCATCCATTGGTTTCGTAACTGAGTGGCAAAAGGTCAAGGTTGGTTGATGGAATAACTCAATTATCATTTGGTAACTTTTGGCACAACAATTTGCCTTCAATTCATTAGGCTTAGCTCCTAGATTGAATAAATAAAATTTGATAATATGAAAATTTTGAAGCTTTTATATATCAAACAAGCAGTTTTAGAATATTCTTACCGTTGGACATTACCTAGGCTAATTATGCACTCTCAAATTTTGGCAGTTGATTTAATGTTTATAAATCACACTTAAGATTTATTAATATTAAGAACATTTCACTAATGAAACTTTACAAGATGTCGACTCTATTATTATTATTATTATTATTATTGAATAATAGCAGCAAAAGTACAGACAAATTCAACATATTGAACCAAAATCTTATTCAAAATTAAACATGCAACAAAAATAAATGCTTTTATTTTTCTGGAAGCATTTTAAAATGATTTGTGCCAGTAATTTATGAAATAATACAAATTAAACTGAACTAATTACAATTACGAAATACTTTGATTCTCTTCAGCAATACTGTGAGACTTAAATATTCCAAGGCCTAGCCATTAATTGCAAAAACTCACAATAACTATATAAATCTATTTACCAAACATGTTTTTATGGCTAAATAATGCATCTTAGAGTGCCTTTATTAAGAGGCATAATTAATTAAGTTTTTAATATCGAAATTGGCTTTCAGGCCAAAGGACCAACCCACAAGGGCTCAATACTGTTTTGTTAAAATACACAATTACACTAAATTATTTTTTGGGTATATAATAATAGGAAGAAAAACTTTTAAAAAAATAAGTAAA
Organism: Excoecaria agallocha; assembly: GCA_037975025.1. NCBI lineage: Eukaryota > Viridiplantae > Streptophyta > Magnoliopsida > Malpighiales > Euphorbiaceae > Excoecaria > Excoecaria agallocha. Next base: position 9,502 of record JBBPFJ010000922.1, read on the forward strand.
AAGAATAATGTTGCTCTGATTTTGCTGTCTACAACCAAACAACAGCAGTTAATAATTAAGTCATTATATCACTAATTAAGCTCATTATGTTTCAATCAAAACAGAGAGATTTGATAAAATTAAAAAGCACCCAAACTAAACACAACCTTTGGCTTTTGGATTACCTTTTAGCCGTTTTTCGAAGCTTTTTGGTCAAAACTCAGTTTGGTGGGTCTCAGAATTATTGGATTACAACCAGGATTCATTGTGTGCCACGTGTACGGATGAAGATGCATTCTAAAAAGTATTTCCTTTTATTTCTTCTTGCACGAAAGGGAGAGAAGGTGGTGACTTTACTATTTTTTTCTCTGCATTTTCTTTCTTGTATGAGTCAGAATATAATATATTACACAATTTAAGCTCCAATTAATTCTTTTCCAATACTAATTTGAGATAAATTTTAAATAAATTTGATAAATTCAGCTAATGATATTTATGTAAAATTAATTTATATAAAAATAATATAGTAGTTAAAATGCATAGGTGATGTATAATTTACTTAGAATGAGTGAAGACAAAAATTTTTCCACTCTCCAATCAAACATTCCTTAGATATATGCTCCCATGTAAATGCCCTAGCATTAAATTTTACTTGTATGGTTATCATGAACATAGATTGATCACTCTAATATAGCTAAACCTTCCTAATGATAGTGCGAATGACATTCATGAAAACTGTAATATAGTGATTAAATTGACCCAAGAAATGAGAACTAAATCAGAGGGTTAATTACTGTATAATTAGAGTGAGCTAATGTATTGAGTGATTTGAGGAGTAGAAAAGAAAGGTAAGTGAAAATAGAATCAAAATAATTATGTTGTTGGCCTCATAAGATAAGTCGATGGCCCAGTGCGGAAGTGTTGTTAGTCTCAAAGAAAGTTGTGAAGTAAAGAGTCAAAATTAGCAATTTTTATGAAGCCCACGTGCGTCTCCCTAATCCAAATTGCAATCATTTTTCTAAATTCATTAAGAAAATAAACATGAAGAAGAAGGAACTAATAACAATAATAAAATTAAAATAAATTAAAAAAAAAAAAAGAAGAACAAGAAGAAATCGATAGTGGCCTTGAGCGAGAACATCACCAGCATATACAAACCAAGGCAATTACACAACGTTGTGTTTAGATCAGAATATTAAAACAAAATCCTAAATTGAAAATTACACATATCATGCCGTAATTAGTGTATACAACATTTAAGAAAAAAACAAAAATCGACAGATACTAGAAGAAATCAGTTGCAGAAAATGAAGGCGATACAGAGTATTCAGCACTTACCTTGAATAATAAGCCAGAGAGCTCCGTCCCCAGTCCAAATAGTAAAATCTTTCCCTTCCTCCTTGGTGATCTTTTAGATTAAAGTTGTTCCCTTTTGTTTTTTTGTTTTTTTTTTCTTAATATAAATCAAATCCGCCATCAAGATACAGAGACACAAGTAGAAAAAGGGAGAGAGATCAGAATATGCATAAAAAATTAAAAAAAAAAAGAAGATTGAAGCTTACCCTTTTTTCAATCTATCTATTGCCGACAAGTGAGGAGGAACGAAGGACATTGAGATGATCGCCTCACCTATAAGGTCTCATCGGTGCTGCTCGTGTCATCGTCGGAAGTTGGAGGAGGCCATAATCTCACATAGAAACTTTTGTGTGAGAGAGAACCTGAAATCGGTGGCGGCATTGGAACGGCGTCAGATCGTCGGCATTGGTGAGCCATTTTGCTTTCTCCGGTCTCCATCTCATCCTTTGTTCTATTTTCCTCCCCTCTTTCCCGATCTCCTCTCTTCGCCTCCCTCCTCTTCCTTTCTCTTCCTTTTTTTCCTTCTTACTCTTATTATTATTGGTTTTGTAAGAAGAATGAGGCAAAGAGTGTTGGGAATTATTGGTTACATGTATCACATATATAAGCAGAATTTAAAAATTTTTAACCAATAGATCTGATCATGTCATGAATTTACAATATAAATATTAATAAGATAAGAAAAATCACCTTTGATTTTTGTTAAACAGTTGATTTTTCTTCTCACCGGATTGTCGCAAACCACAGTGTCCAAAATTGAACATCTCCAATTAGTAATCCACACTAGAGAAGGAATAAATGAACCAAGAAAGGAGGAACCACAAGGCTAGCCGAATTCCCCTTGATGCCAGCAAGGGTGTGGCGGCTAGGGTTTTTGAGAGAGAATTTATTTTTCTCTTAATTGTTCACTTAATCTTAAAATCCCTATCACTTGAATTTTTATAGTTAGGTTAAAAATCCAACTTCATAATAGGATTTGACTCTTTAAAATTGCTGGAGAAATATTAAATGGATTTCTGGAATTATTAATAATTTATTTGGGCTCAATTAAATCCAATTTAAGTCCATTAATAAAGAACTATGCACAAAACCCATAAACTAGACCCTTTGTGCATATACTTGGATTTAATCACCCAAATTAATTCCAAATCTATCCAAATTAAATATGTAGGCTCCATAACACTTATGAAATATATTTAATTTATTTTGGTCCAAGAATTAGGCCTCTAAGGTCTTCTATCTAAAGTTGGCATGAAACCCTTCCTCTAAAGGGTTTCTGCAACAAAATAAATTCTTTGGGCCTCTTTAATTTCTTCAATGGATCTATTAATTATTATATCAATCCTATAACACTTATAGTTCAATAATAAATAATTATAAAATATAATATTTTAATTAGATCCATTATACAGAACATTTCTAAAAAGTTCTGCGAATAATTCCACTTGATCATAATTAATTAAACTCTTTAATTAATTATTCTCTTATTCATTTCTCTTCTCCCATAATAATATCAAATATTATTATCCTTGTTATTTTACCATTTTATTCTTTACTCTATATGTGTGTGACCTATTGGGTTCCTGTCCATATTGGCAGTATAATATGTAATTATGAGTTCTATTCAAAACTCACATGATTTAAACTTCTTTAAATCATTTTATCAATCCCTATTGATATTTATGATACACTATTATATAAATCATGAGCGGCCTCTAGCTGGCATCATGACTACCTAAATGTCAGGAAAGTCAAGTGGTTTGACTATGTGCTTCCATAGAAACAGTTATCGTACAATTACTCATTTCACCACTCTTATCTCAATTAGATTTTGAGTATGGATTTCTGTTAACTCATATAAATCTAATTATGTATATTATATTAATTTAACCATTATTTCCAAAATGCCCTTCATGGATCCCTATCCATCTTGGCATATTACTCTGGCTAGAGATTCTCTAAACAAGGCAATTATAGAATCATGCAAGATAACTTTCCTTAATAAATCTAGGATGATGAATCCTTTATCGATCACTTAACTAACTTCAAGTAGGTCTTGATACACCCAACCTCCTAACTATGTTCACCCTCAGTTGGAAGTAATTAATTATGGAGTCAAAGTATACCACTTGCTACTTAAGATAACTTTGGTGATCTCAAATCTAAGGATACTTGTACAACTGCTATGAAAAGATTCATCACTAACATAGATTTAATATCCATGTGAGAATTCTCTTTGTAGGTATCCAATGAACTTGTTCTTCTAACAAGTATCCATATGTTAGCTTTAATTATCTTCCATAATCACAGTTATGCGAACCACTGCTTGAACCATTCAAGAAGCATAACATGTGCTAGTCTATCTGAATTAACAATGTCCTATCTTGTTAATTCTATGACTAGGGATATTTAGATATTAACACATTTGCATGCAATATACATGTCATATCATGAACACTTTCATGATTGCCTTTGTACTGTATTTATAACATCTAGGACTTCATTTATTAATTTAAGATTTACAAATGCATGTATTTAAACATAGCATTAATAAATGAATGGTGCATTTTATTAAGAATATGAATTCATACATATGAAATACATCCCTTTTACATGGGCTCTAGGGCATACTCTCTAATAATCTCCCACTTGCACTAAAGCCAATCACTCATATGTCTTAAACCCATGTAATTTATATGGTGATCATGCTTTATCTAGAAAAGTGCTTTAGTGAGGGGATCTGCCACATTATCATCTGTAGGGATCCTTTCGATTTTCACATCATTTCTAGCTATTATTTCCCTTATGAAATGGTAGCATCTGAGAACATGCTTGGATTGTTGATGAGATCTCGGTTCCTTTACTTGTGCAATGGCTCTATTGTTGTCACAATATAAAGGAATCAGATCAACAATGCTAGGCACCACTCCTAGTTTTGATATGAACTTTTTGATCCAGACTGCTTCTTTGGCTGCTTTCGAAGCAGCAATGTACTTAGCTTCTATTGTGAAATCAACAGTTGTTTCTTGTTTGGAACTCTTCCAACTAACTGCCCCTCCTTCCATTATGAATACAAAACTAGATTATGATTTACAATCATCTCTGTCAGATTGGAAGCTGGCATCCGTATATCCATTTATTTCCAAACTGCCCTCCCCATATACCAAGAATATATCCTTAGTCCTTCTCAAATACTTAAGGATATTCTTGACAGTTGCTCAGTGTTCCTCTCCATAATTGGATTGGAATCTGCTTGTGACACTCAAAGCAAATGCTACATCTGGACGTGTACATAGTATAGCATACATGATAAAACTAATTGCAGATGCATATGGTATTCTATTCATGCTCTATCTATCCTCTAGTGTTTACGGACACATAGACTTAGAAAGGTGTTTTCCATGCACCATGGGTATAAACCCTTTGTTAGAGAGATCCATATTGAACTTCTTTAATATTTTATCTATATATATACTTTGAGAAAGACCTGGCAACCTATTGGATCTATCTCTATAGATCCTTATTCCTAGAATATAGGATGCTTCTCTAAGGTCTTTCATGGAGAATCGCTTGGATAACCATATTTTAATAGATTGGAGAAGAGAAATGTTGTTTCCCATTATTAATATGTCATCCACATATAGAACTAGGAAGACAATTGCACTCTCACTGACCCTTTTATACAGACAAGGTTCATCTTTATTCTGTGAGAAACCAAACTCTTTGATTGTCTCATTGAATCGTATGTTCCAGCTCATAGATCTTTGCTTCAATCCATAAATGGATCTTTGAAGCTTGCATAACTTTTTGCCATCTCCTGATGTGAACCCTTCTGGTTGTGTCATATACACATCCTCAGTCAGATTTCCATTTAGGAAATCTATCTTCACATCCATTTGCCAAATCTCATAATCATAATGAGCTACAATGGTTAAAAGTATTCTTATAGTCTTAAGCATCGCTACAGGAAAAAAGGTTTCATCATAGTCAATACCTTCTTTTTTACAATAGCCTTTTGCTACTAAGCGAGCTTTATAGGTAACTATATTAACTTCCATATTGGTCTTCTTTTTGAAGACCCATTTGCATCCTATGGGTTTTATCCCTTAGGTGGTTGAGTTAAAATCCATACTTTGTTCTCATACATGGAGTCCATTTCAAAATGTATAGCCTTAAGCTATAAATCACGTTCTGAACTATTCAAAACTTCTTGATAGCTTGTAGGCTCATTGTCCTCTACTATAGTTATGCCTCTATCTGAATCAATGTGAAATCCATATCTCATAGGGGTAGAATGCATCCTAGTAGATCTTTTAAGATTTTGTGTATAATCAGGTTCAATTGTAATCTCATCATTATGAAATTCAGTCTCGGGTTCAATCGATTGATCTACGTCTATTTGTGGGTCTTGAACTTCACCAAGTTCAATTTTACTCCAACTATCCTCTCGTAGGAGAAATTCTTTTTCCAAAAAGACAGCATGCCTTGAAACAAACACCTTTTTGTTCTAAGGGATGATAGAAATAATATCCAAATGTTTCTTTTGGATATCCTACAAATAAACATTTGTCAGACTTAAGATCTAGTTTGTCTGACATTGTCCTCTTCACATAAGCAGGACAACCCATACTTTCATATGAGAAAGTATGGGTTTCTCGTTATTCCATATCTCATATGGAGTAACATCAACTAATTTACTAGGAACTTTGTTTAACACATAAACAACAGTTTCTAGTACATATCCCCAAAAGGATTTAGGCAAGTCTGCTTAGCTCATCATGGATTGAACCATATCTAATGGTGTTTGATTTCTCCTTTCAAATACACCATTATATTATGGTGTATATGGTGGAGTCCTTTGAGATAAAATCCCATTATCTCTAAGATAATCTTGAAATTCTTGACTTAAGTACTCTCCACCTCGATCTGATCTAAATGTTTTAATACTCTTGCTAAGTTGCTTCTCTACTTCATTTCTGAATTCTTTGAACTTTTCAAATGCTTCTGATTTATATTTCATTAGATAGATATATCCGAACCTAGAATAATCATCTATGAAAGTAATGAAGTAGGAGTAACCTCCTCTGGCATGTGTTGTCATTGGACCACATACATCTGAATCTATTAAGTCCAAAATCATTTTAGCTTGTTCTCCTTTACCAATAAATGGAGCTTTTGTCATTTTTCCCAATAAACAAGATTCACAAGTATCAAATAATTCATAATCAAATGATCCTAAATCACTTGACTTGTGTAATTTGGTCATGCATTTCTCATTTATATGGCCTAAACGACAATGCCATAAATATGAGGTATTTAGATTATCTTATTTAATTCTCTTGGTATCCATATTATGCACTTCTTTAATTAAATGAAGAACAAATATACCATTCTCAATGATATCTTTAGTATAAAATATATTGTTCTTAAAAAAGTAACAACATTTGTCTTTTAAAGAAATATCATAATCGTTTAATAAACAACTGAAAGAAATAATACTTTTGGATAAAGCTGGAACATAATAACAATTATTTAATTCCAGTATTAATCCACTTGGAAGAGGCAAATGGCAAGTCCCCACAACTGTTGTAGAGATGTTTTGTCTAGTAGTTGACTATAAACATATTTCTGCCTTTCCAACTCTTCTAATGCTTTTAAGCCCCTGTAGATCATTACACAAATGAGATCCACATCTGGTATCTAATACCCAAGATTATTTTGAAGCAATAGAATAAGTATTAATTTCAATCATATAAATACCTGAAGTAAAAGCATCAGCTTGCTTTTTCTCCTTGAGAGAATCTAGATAGGCCTTGCAATTACACTTCTAATGACCATCTTTTCCACAATGAAAGCAAGTTCCTTTGGGATTCTCTTTCTTGGTAACCTTTTTCTTGGAAATCCCACCATGATTGGGCTGTGCCTTGGTCATCTTATTCTTCTTCTGCTTCTTGCCTTTAGCGAGAATGACAACCATGACACTTTTTGAATCCTTCTTGAAGGATCCATCAGCTATTTTGAGCATGTTAATGCAGGAATGGTTACTTGGATCTTGTTCATATTGAAGTTAAGCACAAAAGGTGCATAACTTAGAGCCAACGAGTACAAGATTATATCTATGTATAGATCATTATCCATTACATAGCCAAGTCTACTCAAATGCTCAATATACCCATACATCTTTAATGCATGAGTAGCAGCCGAAGTGCCTTCCACCATTTTGCAGCTAAATAGTGCTCGAGCAATCTCATATTGCTCAGTTCTAGCTTGAGAAGAATAAAGCTCCTCTAGATACAAAATGATGGTTCTAGTATCCATCATCTCATGTTGCTTCTGAAGCTCTAAGGACATAGCACCCAGCATCAGACATGCTGCTGCTTCACTATCCTTCATGTATTTTCGATAAATGCCCTTGATCTCATCAATGGCATTATCTGATGGAAGTGGTGGTAGATCTTTATCCAAGACATAGTGGATCTTTTTAGCTCTGAAAATAATTCTCACTTGTTTGATCCAGTTAGAATAGTTGCTGCCAACCAACTTGTTATCCAAGATTGATCGTATGTTAATGTTCGATGTGCTCATAATGATGACCTTGATGTGAAAAGAAAACATATGAGAGTATGTTCATATATATGTATGCATTAATTAGGTCTTTAATTAATCCATTTACTCCCACTATTTTATTGCGAATTAATAGCCCTCACTAAATAATTCAAGAAAACCTAATGGTTTTCTTAGTGGGCCAATATCCAATCCCTGATATGTAATTTTACCTTGACTGTGGTCAACAAGCCAAACTCCATACCCTTGAAAGGTAGGTATCTCTATACCCATTATGTCTCTACACAACTATTGGATCATTAGGTTATCAACTCTTGATACATGCATATCATATATGCATTCCCTAATCTTGCCTCTAGAACCATTAGCCTTGACTGTGGTCAACAAGCTAATGGGCTAGCTAAGATGATCCATTTAATTAGATTCGAACATATTCGATATAATGTGAGCTTGACTGTGATAAAAAACCCACACTATAAAGAACTCTGGTTCTCCTCCAATTAATGGAAGGCTTATATACCTTAGTATTTGTTTGAGGAATTTTAGTTAATTAAGTCTCATCATATATGGTTGGCATACATTAGTATACATCCTATATCTATCACATAAATATAAGCATACAAATATGGTATAGTTATAGACTTTACTACATTGATTTCCTTAAGACAAAAGGGAAATCAAAAGGTCACACCTAGGTAATAAGCATGATTCAAACAAGTAAAAATAATTACATTATCTTTAATCTTGTTGGATCTCCATCTGGGCCATTTTGCTCCTTGATAGTGGTCTCTATCTCTATCTCTAATTCTAATCTAAGTAATCTAATTACATAATACAATTTGAAAAAGAAATACAAACTAAAAACAAGTGATCGGGACATGAAAGTCCTCATTGGGCCGAAACATGCATTATGCTCAATCACATTGGGCCTTTGTCCATAACTATCCATCATGCCAATCATACACCCTTATATGCATTTCTAATGCATAAAGTAAAACATATAATGTATTACTAACTTTATTTCAACTCTTGAAATATACTTTTGAGTTATTTTAATAATATGATCAAATTAGGAAACTTTTTCCATTTTGAAAACTTTCATTTTAAGAAACCTTTTTGCACGTATGTGTTCTTGCCTTAATTATAAATCCAATTAATTATTAATTAATTATCAATTGATTATTTACTTAATTAATCATATTAAATAATTAAAAAATTAATTTTAGGCTTAAAACAAAGGGTAGGCCGAAACCTACACTACAAACCCATACTATATCTATTAGACTATTTGGGCCTTTTGGAATGAGCCAAGCTCACTCCAGCCCTTAAAACCTATTAATAAACTTAATTATAGTTTATAATATTTAATTTAAATCAGCTTCTTGGGCCCACCAAGTCATTCACTAATTTGAATCAAGTCCGTAAACATAATTAAGCCCATTAAGTGGTTTTAATGAATTAAAATTAATCAAATTAATTTAAGGTCCATTTTAATTAATCCAATTAATTAAAAACAAATTAATATATTAGATATATCATATTTAAAAGATTAAAAATTGTTCTAAACAATACACCATGAACACATGAAGAACACCAATATATCAAACTTTTCGACTAAACTAGTTTTCATGTAAAACTTGTTCGATTTTAATTTTGTTTGATCCTATGGCTTAATATCACATATTAAAAACATAAATTATCATAAAAATAATTTTAGAGTGGATCAATAAAAATTTAATTTAGAACAATCCCTAAAATGTTTATTGAAAAATAGAAACCCTACACGCCAAAACCATGATTCTTTTCTCAAAAGAATCGTTTCTATTTTTCATTTTCTATATTTGATCACATACATCCAGAAATTAATATTTCTCATTCATGAACAATCAAATCTGATATTTTAAAGTTCATGAAATAAATAACTCAAAAATAAAAACTATTTTGCAAAATATAGAATTGCAGATTCATGGCAAAATTAAACCGAGGCTCTGATCATGCAATGAATTTACAATATAAATATTAATGAAAATAAGAAAAATCACCTTTGATTTTTGTTGAACAATTGATTTTCCTTTTCACCGGGTTGTCGCAAACCAAAGTATCCAAAATTGAATACCTGCAATTAGTAATCCACACTAGAGAAGGAATAAATGAACCAAGAGTGGAGGAACCACAAGGCTAGCCAAATTGCCCTTGATGCTAGCAAGTGGGTGGCGGCTAGGGTTTTTGAGAGAGAGAATTTCTTTTTCTCTTAATTGTTCACTTAACCCTAAAATCCCTATCACTTGGATTTTTATAGTTAGGTTAAAAATCCAAATTCATAATAGGATTGGGCTCTTTAAAATTTCTGAAGAAATATTAAATAGGCTTTTGAAATTATTAATAATTTATTTGGGCCCAATTAAATCCAATTTAAGTCCATTCATAAAGGACTATGTACAAAACCCATAAACTAGGACCTTTGTGCATACACTTGGATTTAATCACCCAAATTAATTTCAAATCCATCGGAATTAAATATGTAGGCTCCATAACACTTATAAAATATATTTAATTTATTTTGGTCCAAGAATTAGGCCTCTAAGGCCTTCTATCTTAAGTTGGCATGAAACCTTTCCTCTAAAGGATTTCTACGCCTCCAATGGATCTATTAATTATTATATCAGCCCTATACCACTTATTGTCCAATAATAAATAATTATGAAATACAATATTTCAATTAGGTCCATTATACAAAATATTTCTAAAATGTTCTGCGAACAATTCCACTTGATCACAATTAATTAATCTTTTTAATTAATTAATCTCTTGTTCATTTCTCTTCTCCCATAATAATATCAAATATTATTATCTTTGTCATTTTACCATTTTATCCTTTACTCTATATGTGTGTGACCCATTGGGTTCCTGTCCATATTGATAGTATAATATGTAATTATGAGTTCTATTCAAAACTCACATGATATAAACTTCTTTAAATCATTTTATCAATTCCTATTGATATTTATGATACATTATTATACAAATCATGAGCGGCTTCTAGCTAGACATCATGACTACCCAAATGTCAGAAAAGTCAAGTGGTTTGACTATATCATTCAATAGAAACAGTTACCGTGCAATTACTCCTTTCACCACTCTTATATCAACTACCCAAATATCAGAAAAGTCAAGTGGTTTGACTATATCATTCAATAGAAACAGTTACCGTGCAATTACTCCTTTCACCACTCTTATATCAATTAGATTCTGAGTATGGATTTCTGTCAACTCATATAAATATAATTATATATATTCTATTAATTTAACCATTGTTCCCAAAATGCCCTTATTGGATGTAACGCCCTTATTGTAACAGTCTTACCGAATTATGTGAATGGTTAGAAATTTTTTTTTCAACCAACTAATAACTCTTCCTTTAAAACTTAATATCCTTCTTTCACCTAACTTCTACTAATCGCTGACCTATAACTGTCCAGTTTATACTATGCATTTTACAAAAATTTGGCAATATAACAGCTATATTCTTAGCTAGACCCCTGAAAAGCAGACAATAACACAGCTTCTCTGAGGCACAACAATTTATATATCCAATCACATAACATAACCACATAATCCATCACATCATTTAAGCATACAATCCATTAATTTGCAATTTCTCATCCACACTTCTATATACAATATAGTACAATATTATCACCATACAATATAATCTTCTTAACTATAAAATAAATGTATACATGCCATCAAAAATAAACATTATAGTTCTTTAGCATCCTCTTTGTCCTTTGTGTACCTATGCTCCCACAACATCAGTACCTGCACGCAGTAAATCTTACATACTGAGCATTAAAATGCCCAGTGGTGACTAAAAATCATAGCATTTCCCTATAACCTTATTTTCCTAATTAATGTCAATTAAGTTATTTATTATCGATTTTCTTATTTAAAAGCATAATATATATTATTAACAACTAATTTTTCGATTTAATTTAAAAACTTTATTTAATTCTCAATTTAGTCCTTAGACTTTTCATTTATTTCAAAAATGTCCTTTTTATGTCATTAATTACTAATTTGCCCTTTTTATTCATTATTTTCTTAATTTAATCTATCAATTGGCTTATAACTCACCGATTAATCCTTGTTTTAACTTTTTTCCTATAAAATTATATTTTAGTCCTTTAACTTTATAAGGTTGACTTTTTACGCAGCTGGTTGACCAAATTACCATTTTACCCTTATTAATTATTTCCTTCTCACTTTTACTTATTAACTTCATCTTTTAGGAAAATTATCATTTTATCCCTAAACTTTTAACTCTTTTTATTTTAGTTCTTTTTCTTCTTAAACTTCAATTTTAACCTTCTTTTTACACTTTTAATACTTTTTTATCATTATGTCCCTAGTACAGACCCAGCAGAAAACTCTCAGACCGAATATGCGGGACGTTAAAAGCCACAACAAAATGAGAAATGACCTCAAAGAATCATCCCTCAATAACATATGAACATATGACAGTACGTATGATATATACTATGGAGATCAATGATACAACCATAGTGAAGTAAGTTGCCATGACTTGCACTGCGGTACAGGTATCCCTATAGTTAGCCAATTATATCCTGAACTAGATTTTACTGCCCAATTCTTTCTAAGGTCACATATTTCCTTAATTTTATTTTATTATTCAATTTTCCATTATTTTCATTACTTTTCATTACTTGTCAATACTGTACCAGTGCATTACAAATACAGTCAGTCTTCTTTATACAGTCTGTGAATTATTTTGCAATAATTTACCATTTAATCTATAAATTATGCAATAATTCCTCATAATTTCACATTTTTCCTTTAATACCTAACCAAAATTCATTCCAAAAATATTCATTTATTTCCCATAAATTCGATAAAAATTCATGGACATCAATACTCATTATTGTTATCATTATAAAGCTTAAATACATTAAAATAAGTTAGAATAACATAGATTTCCCTTACCTTTCCATTCATCCTCAACTAGAATTACACCATACAAATTATTTTAGATTCATTTAAGGTTTCTAATAAGCATAAATAAGTCCCAAATACATGAATATAACATTACTTTCAATTATACTTCAATATATTAAATTTTTCTTAATAAACCTAAAGGAAATTCACTTAATTAATAGGAAAATAAAAGGATTAATTAGTCACAAACCTTTTTCTAGTGATTATCCTTGCCTAGGCTTCCTTTCCTTTGCCTTTGGCTTGTGAGATTTGCTCCTCCTCTTGATTTCCTTCTGATGTCATGTAATATGTCTACTTTTTAGTGTGTATTTTCCTTTATTTATGTAACTAAGTATGTAATATTATGTGTATTTTATGTATTTATGTTTAATTTATGTGTTTATGTGTATTTTTAGGTTAAAGATGGTGAAGTGTGAAGAAGAATGAAGAGCTGGTGAAGATTCGAAGATGAAATTCACGAGTCGTGAAGTGGCTCACTACTCGGACAAGAATTCACGAGATCGGATTGGAGATTCACGAGTGAGGCAGAGGAGGAACATTCACTACTCGGCATCTTGTTCACGAGTCATGATATGGATCATGACTCAGGAATAAAGCTTACGAGTCCAGAAGATTAGGTGGAGTTTACGACTCGTGAGGGTGTTCACGAATCGGACAAGATACTATTTCCCAAATGTTGTGACCTTTTGTACCTAATTTTTAAGCCAAACATTATATCTTTTTAGAGCAGCCTTTTGTGGTTTCTGAGGGGACATATTTGTAGAGTTAATCTCTATAAATATAGGAGTAAAGCTCTAAAGAAAAAGAGAGGAATCAATGTTTTGTTTTTAGAAATATAGTTTTGTTTTGGATAATATTTTTACTTAGTTTTTATTAGATGATGACAAAGGGACAAAATTAAGAGAACAAGAGATGAGTTTCTTTCTCTTGTTTATCTTTTATTCAATTATGTATTTGGCTAGTTTTCTTTGTACATTATAAATATGTACTAGTATTTGTTCAAGATATGTTTATTATTATTATTATTATTATTATTATTATTATTATTATTAATGAAGTATGATTTACATTCATTTGTGTGCATTGATTTGCTATGTATGATTGGCCACCATATTTGGCATGTTAGTCAATTTATTCACAACGAGAGTTGGAATTCTTTGATGGAAAAATAAATGTATATACTTGAAGCATTGAATTCCTTTAATTTGACTTAAGGAATTCACTTTGAGGGGTTAAAGAATTGGCATATAGCTTTATAATTTTTGTTTATCTCTATAATGACACGAGAGTGCTTATAGACTCTAAATGAAAACATCTTTACTGACAACGAGAGTTGCTTTAAAGAATCTTGGCTAAATTCTCTAGTCACTTTATCCATACAATTACTTGAACTTGTTCTGAGATGAATTACTATTTCATATTTCTAATGTATGTTCATACCATTATTTAAGTCATCTTTAATCTAATTTCATTAATATATACAAAGTAGTTTAGATATTTATTTAAATACATAATCTACATTTTATTCGCTACCTATCCATCTACTCTTTGTGGTTTCAATACAAAATTTACCCCGTTCCCTTTGGAACGATATCCTACTCATCCTATACTCAGTCTAGTAAGACTAAGGGTTCAAATAAATCCCCATCACCTTCAATGGCCGAATTCTTTATCAAAACAAACTCTAATATTTTGACTTCAAATGCTAAATTAACTGCAAAAATGAACTCTAGGCACCCAAAACTAGTAGTAGCCACCTAAAAACCAAATTAAAATAAAGTATTTCACTTACCCAACTTTGAAACCTAAACTTTAACCCTTGGTTTCCTTTGATTCCTTTCCTTGAATAAAAGATCAGAGGTAGCTAAAGTACTCTAAAGAGGCTGAAATCACTTTCTTAGGCTTTGATTTGGTAAAGGATTGAAAGAAAAAGAGAAGAAAATAGAGATGGTGTATTTCGACCACCAAGGAAGCTGAAGAAGAAGAGAGTTACTGCTGGAGTTTTCTAGAGAAGGAGGGATTTTATATGGCCTTATAATGGGCCTTGGGTTGGGCTTTAATTGGGCTTGGAAAATTTATTTGTTTAAGCTCGATAATTACCCAATAAATGGCCCTAATTAATTTCTCCCACTTTCAGACTTCAAATCACTTCAAATTTAATTTTTTTTATTCATATCATATTAAAAATAGGCTACACTTTAAATTTTATCCCAATTGGAGTTCATTTTGGGTCCGATTCAATTTTATCGGCCCGATTCAAAATTACCGATGTTACCAAAAAATTCACTTTTTGTTACCAAAATAATCTACATATTATTTTAGTCACATATGTAATTTTTGATAATTTTTAAACTTTATTTGCTATTTTTAATAGGCAAAACGATAAAAAATCAATTAAAAACCCTAAACCCTAATTATATCGGTTTTCGTTCTTTTGGTTTTCAGAGGGCTATTTGACTTCAAATTCACTTCAAATTTCAATTTCGGACTAATCATGACTAGTACTTTCCAATAGTCCAATAAAATATTTTTTACTTTCGGGGGAAATTTTCAGCTTGGAAATACTATTCACTATCAGAAAAGTACTATTCACAATTAGACCGACGTTGAGACCATTACAATTCTCCCCTACTTAAAATAAATTTCATCCTTGAAATTTACCTTATTTGAAAAGTAGAGAATATTGCTATCTCATGGTCACTTTTGGTTCCCAAGTAGCTTCTTCCATGTTGTGATGGTGCCACAAGACCTTCACTTGTGGAACCTATTTATTTCTTAGTTGTTTAATCTCCCTAGCTAGGATTCTTACCAGTCTTTCCTCATAAGTCATATTGGGTTGTACCTGAATATCCACTGGTGTAATAACATGGTTAGGGCCAGATCTATACCTTATGAGCATTGACACATGGAACACATCGTGGATCTTTTCTAACTCTGAAGGTAGCTTTAATCGATAAGCTACTGGACCTACTCATTGAAGTACTTCATAAGAGCCAATAAACCTCGGACTAAGTTTCCCTTTTTTGCCAAATCTCAATATTTTCTTCCATTGAGATACTTTCAGGAAAACTTTGTCTTCAACCTGAAACTCAATGTCTTTCCTCTTCAGATCTGCATAGGATTTTTGTCGATCCATGGCTTCTTTCAGTTTGCCTTTAATAATTTGCACTTTTTCTTCTGAATTGTAAATTAAATCAGATCCTATCAATTTCTTTTCATTTAACTCAGTCCAACATAGAGGAGTTCTGCATTTTCTTCCATATAAAGCCTCAAAAGGAGCCATCTTTATACTGGATTGATAGCTGTTATTGTAGGAAAATTCTATAAGAGACAGATATTTTTCCCAAATGCTACCAAACTCTAGTACACAGCATTGCAACACATCTTTCAGTGTCTGAATTACCCTCTCTGACTGACCATCTGACTAGGGGTGAAATGCTATGCTGAAATGGAGCCTTATACCCAGAGCTTCTTGTAGACTTTTCCAGAAATAGGAAGTAAACCTGGGATCCCATTCTAAAATGATGGATGAGGGTACCCTATATCTCATTAATATAGATTTTTACCAATCTAGTCAAAGGATAATCCATCCGGACTGGCAAGAAATGAGCAGATTTGGTGAGTCGATCAATAATCATCCATATAACATCATGTTTCTTCTGAGTGACAGGCAATCCTGTGACTAAATCCATAGTGACTATGTCCCATTTCCACTCCAGTATCAAAATAGGATTAAGTAATCCAGAAGAAACATGGTGCTCAGCCTTTACTTGCTGACATATCAAACATTTACTCACGAACTCTATCACATCCCGCTTCATTCCTGGCCATTAGTAATAAGATTTCAAATCCTGGTACATCTTGTTACCTTCAGGGTGCATAGCATGACTACTATGGTGTGCCTCTATAAGGATATTCTTCTTTAACTCTTTCTGATCTGGAACACAAAGTCTTTTCTTGTAGCAAAGGCTTCCATCTTCATTCAAAGAATAGTCTCCTTCATTGCCATCTTTTAACCTATTCATAATGGTTTTCAATCGAGAATCCTCTTTCTGAGCCATTTTCACTTGATACACAAAATATGGTTTCAACTGCATTTCAGCCAGTAAAGCTTCATCTGATGCCAGACTCAAACTAATATTCAAAGCTCGAAGAGCTGCAAACAATATTATTAATCAATTACACGTATCAATCACTTATATCAATTCATTTGAAAACATTTACATTACCTGTCATGAATTTTATGCTAAGTGCATCAGCCACCACGTTAGCCTTTCCTGGATGATAGTCAATAAAATAATCATAGTCTTTAATCAACTCCAACCAGTGTCTCTATCTGAGATTAAGCTCTCTTTGAGTGAGTAAATACTTCAGACTTTTGTGATTAGTATAAATATAACATTTCTCTCCATACAGATAGTGCCTTCATATCTTCAGTGCGAAAATAATAGCTGTTAGCTCCAGATCATGAGTAGGATAATTCTTCTTATGAGTCTTGAGTTGTCTGGAGGCATAAGCAATCACCTTGCCTTCTTGCATCAGAATGCAGCCTAGCCCATTTCTGGAGTCATCACTGTAGATCACAAAATCCTTACCCGGCTCGGTTTGAGTGAGGATAGGTGCTTCAGTCAACATGCTTTTAAGTTTCTCAAAGTATTCTTGATAGATGTCAGTCCACACAAACTTGATGTTCTTCTGTAACAGTCGAGTCAATGGAACTGCAATAGTAAAGAAACCTTTAATAAACCTCCTATAATACCCGGCTAATCCCAAAAAAATTCTCACTTCAGTCACATTCTTAGGTGGCTTCCAATGAAGAATTGCTTCAATCTATGATGGATCCACTTTAATACCTTCTGCAGAAATCACGTGACCTAAGAAAGATACTTCATTCAACTAGATTTCACATTTGCTGAATTTAGCATAAACTACTTCTCTCTCTGAGTCTGTAAAACAATTCGCAGATGCTTATCATGTTCCTTTGGTGTCTTAGAATATACCAGAATGTCATCGATGAAATCCACCATAAATTGATCTATATAAGGACGAAAAACTCTGTTCATCAGATCCATGAAGGCGGCTGGTGCATTTATAAGCCCAAATGGCATGACTAAAAACTCATAATGGCCATACCGAGTACGGAAAGCAATTTTAGGCACATCTGTAGCTTTTACTGCATCTGGTAATAACCTAATCTCAAGTCAATCTTTGAAAATACATCTGCTCCTTTCAGCTGATTGAACAAATCTTCAATGCGAGGAAGGGGGTGTTTGTTCTTTATGGTCACTTTATTCAGCTGCCTATAATCAATGCATAGCCTGAGTGTCCCATCCTTCTTTTTAACAAATAGGACTGGTGCTCCCTAGGGAGAAACATTGGGTATGATGAATCCTTTATCAAGCAGTTCCTGTAGCTAAATCTTTAATTCTTTTAACTCTACAGGTGCCATTCTGTAAGGAACAATGGATATGGGTGTAGTTCCTGGAGCAACATCAATAAAAAATTCTACTTCCCTATTAGGAGGTAAACCTGGTAATTCATCAGGGAACACATCTGGAAATTCTTTGACAGTGGGCACTTCTGACACCTTTGGGCTATCTTTCTTTGCCTCCACTGCATAACACATATAGGTTATACACCCTTTCCTGATCAATCTCTTAGCTACAGTAGCAGATATCACATCAGATAGAAAATCATGTCTCACACCAACCACTGTAATTTCTCTATCATCTTTAAGCTTTAAAATGACTCTTTTTCTTTTACAATCAACAGTCGCTTGATGGGCAGATAACCAATCCATCCCCAGCATCACATCAAACTTATAGAAGGGTAACTCAATAAGATTTGCCAGGAATACACGTCCCTGGGCACTGTCTGTACACCTTATTTACCACTACACTATGCCCCAGAGGATTACTCATCAAGATATCCTGGTCCAAGCATGTCTCTTTCATCCCTTTATCCTAAGCTAATGCAGTATTAATATAGGAATGAGTTGAAATAGGATCAATCAATGCATGAACTAAATCAGATAATAGGAGAAATATACCTACTATCACATCTGAAGCATCCTCCTCCTCTCTGGCTCTAACAGAATATGTCTGACCTACAGACCGCCTCTGACTTTGGGATGACTGCCCAATTTGTCTAGAAGCTGATGTGATAGGGGCAGCTCCCCTACCACGACCTCTCAGTGCAGAAGACCCAGTACCTAATGCTGGAGATGCCACAGAAGCAGTCGGTAATGCTGGACAATCTTTAATCTGATGATATCTGGACCCACATCTGAAACATGCGCCAGTCTGAAACTACACTCCCCATAATGAAATTTGCCACAATAATTACAAGATGTAGTCATCCCACTATCTCTATCCTAAGGGGTACTAGCTGCTAGAGTAGTTGGAGCTCTGCCACGTGTAGCACTACCCCGACCTCATCCTATTAGAACTGAAGGACGGCTTTGAGGTGTAAAAGATCCCTTTGACTTCTTACTTTAATCACCCTTTCCACTAGACTTTCCTTGCTTCCTCTTTTGCTGGAATTTAGACTGTCTCTCAGCCTGCTCAGTCTGGATAGTCTCTAATTTAATGGATGCCTCCACCATAGCTCTCAAAGTAGGGTACTACTGGGTTTCTATAATCTGTCTGAGCTTAGTATGCAGTCCTTTCTCAAACCTTTGTCGTAGCTTTGTATCTGTAGACTGACTCTCATTAAGGTATGCACTGAGGCACTCAAACTCGCGCTCATACTCTGCCACAGATTTATTACCCTGTCTAAGTCTCCAAAAGGCATCCTGCATGGCCAATTTATACTCAAACCCAATATATTTAAGCTCAAACTAAGACACAAAGAAATTCCAAGTCAACTAATCCACTAGGGTGTGCCTCCTAACTGAATCCCACCAAACAAAAGCTGGCCTTTGTAGCAAAGCAACTATACCCTCTAACTTTTCTTCTGCTGAACTATTTGTGATCTCAAAAAGCCTCTTTATTTTAAATAACAAATTTTCAGCCTATGATGGCTGTTAGTGTAAGCCCTAGCCCCAATGCATTGTAATAAAGCACTTTGAATTAATAAAATGAGGCATTTGTTTTATCCTTTGTATTCCTGTGCATATCAATTGATAAAACTATCCAAGAGTGTTGTTTCAATTTAAGTTATCATGTGTGAGGAACATGGTTGTAAGACCTTGAAATAAATGAGACATCATTCTAAATATCCCTAGTCAGTCATTGTTATGAGAATAACAATGAATTAAGACTAGTATGCTCTCTTTGATTTTATGAGTTCTGTCTTATGGATCATTAGGACAAGGGTGTCAATCAGAGATCATAGATACATGTTAAAGAACATGGTATCTGGATACGATCTGCTCATGAGAACACTACATGGTACAACTCATAAGTGTTTCTCATATGCAAGTTTTGTATCGGAGTTCTTAGACCTGAAATCTCTATGAAACTCTTTATGAATTACTGTGTACATTGACATACACCTAACGTGCTCGTAACAGAGTGAAAAGTACAGGTATGATTGGGTATGCATTGATTCATGTTAGAGAGCATGAGGGAAGTGAAGGGATTACCCCTCTCGATAAGAGAGAAAATATCATCGGCCACTTGATCAGTGAACTTAGAAGTGTATGGCCATACCGAGATGAAATAATGAGTAATCATTATTTATCTGAGAGTTCAGTGTCACTGGAATATCAAAAAAGGAATTAATATATATAAGGATGACTAGTTTCATGCCTTATATTAATTCTGATATTTATGGGTAAGGGACTATGCAAAATTGCATTAGGTCACTAAATGCCATATGAATTTTCATTTAATTTGGAATGCTATAATATCTTGCTAGAGAATATATATAGCCTTTGAATTAATTTATTAATTCATTGCCAACATTAAATGGACCTATAGGATCGCACACAAAGCATTGGGCTTAAAATACTTAAATTAAGTATTGGGCATTAATTTGGGCTTTTAATTAAAGTCAAATTAATGTATGTAATGGGTTATAAAATTGCTATTGGGCCTTGGTCCATGAGAGAGAGAAATTCAGCCCACAAGGTTTAATTTCAATTAATTAATTATGTTACATTAATTAAGTTAATTGAGTATTAAAGCTTAAAGGAATTTAAATTAAATTAAATCACTTATATATTTAATGAAGTGGCCGAAATTCCAAGAGGGAAATCAAGGAATTTTGGCACATGCTATTTATTTAAATTAAGTGATTTCATTTAATTAAATGTCTTATGTTTTATTTCAAATTTGAATTTTAAATTCAAAGGAGTTTAATTCAAAATATATTACTTATCTTTAGGAAGTGATAGAGTTTGAATTAATTATCTTAGGATAGTTGAATTCAGATTAAAGAATTGCCAAAGGATAAGCATATATATTAAAAAGAAATAAAACCCTAGAAGGTGGAAGAGAAGTTGGCGTGAAACCCTAATTTCCTTGCTTTTGGCGTGAACTCTCTCTCTCTCTCTCTCTCAATTCTTTTGGCCCAATTTTTCACAAGGAGAAAGGATAGTTCCTCATTCTCTTATGTTCTTGGATAGTAATAGCAACCTAAGAGAAGTACAAAATCAAATTTTGTAGCTTCAAACTATAACCATTACACAATACCGAAAAAGAGAGCTACCAATCTCGATTTTAAGCCGTCGGTGCAAGTGTGTGTGTGAGAATAGAGGGAGTGGCGTAAAAGGCTGTTCCTTGGCATTGGTGATCGAGATCTAAGGCGGCCAAAGTCATCTTAGTTGCTTGCCATCACCTAATTCAACATTAAAAGGCATCAAAAGTTGTAAGTACTACAACCCTAAAATTGCATGTTTCGTTTCTAGCTTTGGATATGTATGGTATGTATGATAAAAAAAATTTTTTTCCGCTTTGCCATCATGATATTCATACCATGTCATATTCCATCAGTGGTATCAGAGCCTAAACATGCTTATTTTAGTGCTGTAGATGCATGAAAAAATTAATTAAAAATCGTCATTATGAAAACATGCAAATCTGAAATTTTCTGTTTTGAGTTTTTTGCATTGTTTTGATGTAAAAACGATTTTAATTGATTAGATAGGTATTATAATTAATATGACATGTTAAAATACTGTCCTAATATGTTATTAGGGCTGGTAATGGTCGGATTTAATTATTTATACCTGATGGTATATGTTAATTATGAAACTAGGTGCTTGTTGGCATGAAAATTGCTATTTTAACAACTAGTTTTCAAAATTAAATGTAAAAACGTTTTTGGCATGTTTGTAAATGATTTTTAAAGATTAAATATCAGGTCTGGACATATTTTAAATTTGGTTTTAATTCTGGTCCATGACAATTTGATTGATTAATTTTAAAATCACTTAAAACTATGACTAGTTTGTGTTTGTTACATGTTTAATCAAGATTGTTTGTTTTGTTTTGATTAAAATGGTAAAAACACATTTAGATCAGATTTGTACAGAATATTAAATCAATATTTATGGACTTATTTAGAATATTAAATGACTCATAAAATTGATTTAAATGTTTGTGCATTTTATGGCATTACATAAGCATTAAACAATTAGTTTTTGTTGTTTGTTTGTTTTTGCATGAATGTCGTGTACCATATATGTGTTCTTCATGATTTTATATTTTAATTCATGTTAGCACATATTATATGTATTTTTAATGTTTATGGGCTGTATGACATAAAATTAAAAATGGCAAAATTGGAAATTATACTAGAGTTGATTTATAGCACAAATCTAACTAGTTTGTGTTTTGGGCTTTTAAGAGAACTTATTCAATAAGAGGATTTAATGCATTGGGCTTCGGCCCAGGCCCATCATGGGGTCTTCTCTTAAAGGTTCAAGTACACAATTTCCATTAGTGGGCTTGGCTAAATTAATTAAAATTGGACTTTGTTTTATCCATGAATGCTATGTATATTTATTTGCTAATTTGGTGTGATGAATGGATATGCATGGTGCATTCATGGGCCCTGGGTTTTGTAATTAAATATGGCCTGCGAGCCATTATATTTTGTTGTAAAATTTTTCCATTTATTTCTTAGAATAGAATATACTTGAAGACTTTGTAAATCAAGACGAAACCCACCGGAGTGGAGAAGCCCAACTCGAAGATTCTTATGTAATAGTATAGAATCTTAGTTGTAGGTTTTTGGGCCCATATTTTTCACGCTTTACTTTATGCAATTATTTATATATGCATGCTATGTATGGATGACAAAGCATATGCCATTTAAGCCGTAATAAAATGAATCCCTAAAATAGTAAGTCACAAAGTTGCCTTCCTAATTCGAAACATGTCAAGGCATCGATCATCTGTCACGTAGACTAGGAGTCCTAGATGTGCCCGATTATCTTTGTGAGGCATGGGTTGTGAATGTAGGTTGGACTTATCATGGAAAGGGATGCCCGAACCTAGGCAACTAATAAATTGGTTGTGCTATAACATCTTAAGATGTTAGCCCATTTGATCCAAGAGTCATGTACGAGACATGATTGGAGTTTTCCTACCTAAGTAACTTAACTTGTTAGGTGTACAAGCTCAGCTTGACTAATAAGTTGTTGTGAAAAGTGGATCTTGGCCCACATTAAATCACTAATGCGAATTATTTAAAGGGATATTAATTCGGTTTGTGGGATCATAAATAAGACCTCATTTAATCTTGCTAAATTTTATTGTAGATTGAAAATGGCATCTTCAAACAACAATTTCTCATTGCGATCGGTCCTTGAAAAGGACAAATTGAATGGCACCAATTTCATAGACTGGTCTCGAAACTTAAGAATAGTTCTTAAGCAAGAGAAAAAGTCGTATGTTTTGGATGCACCCTTGCCTGAAGAACCAGGAAGGAACGCCTCTGCGGTTCAAAAGGAAACTTTTGAGACCAAGAAGAGCGACTCCAACGATGTGACCTGTCTGATGCTGGCCACTATGGTGCCTGACTTGCAAAAGCAATTTATGGACCAAGAGGCTTATGCGATCATGGTGCACCTCACGGAGATGTTCCAAGAGCAAGCTCGTCACGAGAGGTTCGTGACAACAAAGGCCTTAATTTCTTGCAAGATGGCTGAGGGTACTCTTGTTAGTACCCATGTACTCAAGATGAAAGGGTATCTTGATACTCTTGAGAAGCTTGAGGTACTAGTACCAAAGGAATTGGCCACTGACTTGATCTTAGGATCATTGCTTGCTACTTATGATCCATTTGTGATGAATTATAACATGCATGCAATGAACAAGTCAGTCACTGAGCTTCATGGGATGCTTAAGAATACTGAAGAGAACATTCGAAAGACCGATCCCGTACTAATGGTTCAAAAGGGAATTAAGAAGGGACCCGCTAAGGGAAAGGGAAAGGGAAAGGCAAAACCCAAGTCAAGTGGGAGTGCACCTCAGGCCCAATCCAAGCCCAAGGCGCCAAAACTCAAAGAGAGTGAGAGCACTTGCTTCCGTTGCAACAAGATAGGGCATTGGAGGAAGAATTGCGCTCTTTTCAAGGAAGAACAAAAGAAGAATGGAGCCAAGGCGTCCAGTTCTGGTATTTTTGTTGTTGAAATTAACCTTTCTATTTCTACCACTTGGGTATTGGATACCGGTTGTGGTTCTCACATTTGTTCAAATGTGCAGGGGCTAAGAAATAGGCGGTTACTTGGGAATAATGAAGTGGACCTCCGTGTGGGGAATGGAGCATGAGTTGCTGCCATGGAGATAGGCGACTATCACCTCACTTTACCTTCCGGACTTTATATTGTTTTGAATAATTGTTATTATGTGCCTGCTATGAGCAGAAACATTATTTCAGTTTCATGTTTGGATAATGATGAATTTGATTTTGTTATTAAAAATGGCAATGCTCATGTTCGTCGCCAAGGTATTTCTTATGGCAATGCCATATTGCAAAATGGCCTTTATATCCTTGATTTACAAAAAAAAGAGTCAATATACAACATTAATAAAAAGAGGGTTAAATCAAACGAATTGAACCCTACTTACTTTTGGCATTATCGTTTAGGACATGCAAACGAAAAATGCATTTCAAGACTCCACAAAACTGGAGTGCTTGGGTCATTCGGCTTAGAGTCTTATGACACATGCGAGCCATGTTTGCATGGAAAAATGACAAAGAGTCCTTTTAATAAAAAAGGTGAAAGGACTAATGGCTTATTGGAACTAATACATACCGATGTATGTGGACCTTTAAGTACGCATGCCAGAGGTGGTTTTAGCTACTTTGTGACATTCTCAGATGACTTCAGTAGATATGGCTATGTCTATCTTATGAAGTACAAGTCTGAAACTTTTGAGAAATTCAAAGAGTTTAAGAACGAAGTAGAAAACCAGCTTGGCAAAAGTATAAAAGCCATTCGATCAGATTGAGGTGGCGAATACTTAAGCCAAGAGTTTGACAATCATCTTAAAGATTGTGGTATTATTTCACAGCTCACTCCTCCTGGAACACCTCAATGGAATGATGTGTCCGAAAGGAGAAATCGAACTCTGTTGGACATGGTTCGATCTATGATGAGTCAAGCTAATCTTCCTATCTCTTTTTAGGGTTATGCATTAGAAACTGCTGCGTTTCTATTGAACCGTACTCCAACTAAAGCAGTTGAGAAGACACCATACGAGGTATGGACTGGGAAAGAACCCAATATGTCTTTTCTCAGGATTTGGGGCTGTGAAGCACATGTTAAGAAATTAACATCCGACAAACTAGAGTCCAAATCCACTGTCTGCTTGTTTGTGGGTTATCCTAAAGAAACAAAGGGATACTACTTTTACTCACAAGCCGAGAACAAAGTATTTGTTGCTCGCAAGGCTGTTTTCTTGGAAAAGGATTTCCTTCTCAAGAAAGATAGTGGGAGTAAAGTAGAACTTGGAGAAATTCAAGCACCACAAACTCCTATAGAGGATGGTTTGGAAATGGGATCAAGTTCACAACCAGTTGTGGAACAAGAACCCATTACACAAGAACCTAGAAGGTCCGGTAGGGTACGTCAGGAGATTGAGAGATATGGATTTCTAATCACTGACGGTGACACTATTGAGTTAGTAGATCGTGAGGATCCTACTACCTATCGAGAAGCTATTAAGAGCCCAGACTCGGAAAATTGGCTTGAAGCCATGAAATCCGAGATGCAATCAATGTACGATAACCAGGTTTGGACCTTGGTTGATCCACTGGAAGGTGCTAAGGTAATTGAATGCAATTGGCTATTCAAACTCAAAGCTGATAAGACCTACAAAGGTAGACTAGTAGCAAAAGGTTTTCGACAAACTCATGGTGTAGACTATGACGAGACCTTTACGCCTGTAGTCATGCTCAAGTCCATTAGGATCTTGCTTGCCATAGCTGCATATCATGATTATGAGATATGGCAAATGGATGTCAAAACTGCTTTCCTCAACGAAAATTTACTTGAGGATGTGTATATGACACAGCCTGAAGGTTTTGTCAATCCCAAGTATCCTAAGAAGGTTTGCAAGCTTTAAAAATCCATTTATGGATTAAAGCAAGCATCCCGAAGTTGGAATCTTCGTTTTGATGAGGCAGTCAATGAATTTGACTTCATCAAGAATGAAGATGAGCCTTGTGTGTACAAGAAGGTTAGTGGGAGCATAGTAGTATTTCTGGTCCTATATGTGGACGACATCCTTCTCATTGGGAATGATATTCCAACATTGCAAAAGGTTAAGCAATGGTTGGGAAAATGTTTCTCAATAAAAGACTTAGGTGAAGCCGAGACAATACTTGGTATTCAAATCTATAGACATAGATCGAATCGGCTCTTGGGACTAAGTCAAGAAAAGTACATAGACAAAGTACTAAAGCGTTTTAGTATAGGAGACTCAAAGAAAGGGTACATACCTTTGGCTTTGGGAGTTCCTTTGACTAAAGAACAGTGCCCTAAAACCAAAGAGGAAAGGGACAACATGAGTAGAATCCCATATGCATCTGCTATTGGATTTATCATGTACGCTATGTTATGTACTAGATTGGATGTTGCTCATGCACTGAGTATAACCAGTAGGTTTCAGCAAGACCCTGGTGAGAAGCACTGGTCTGCTGTAAA